>JASDQU010370591.1:43582-62826 GCA_032191745.1 Picea mariana | reverse complement strand
GAGATTTCTTTCCTGTGATTTAATTCAGAACTTCAGTTCACTTCAGCAATTATAGATAGAATGATTTCTTTACTGCAACACTAAGTGCTTTTGGAATTGAGCATATACAGTGCGTGGCTATCTTTGAAACAAAAGACTTCCTTGGGTTGATAATTTATGTTTCACTTGGTTGTTTAACATTAATTAAGCAATTATAGTGACCAGCAGTGCATAGAAAATGAAAGAAACATAAAAATTTGATTAGAAAACGAAGATGGCTAGGGTTTAGCTCAAATGAAGTAAAGATGGTTATGTGAAACAAAAATTTGTTTCAGAAGCTAACTTGCAATGATATCCAAGAAAGGCTCTTGAACAGTGATTGAAACAAATGGAGAATGAGCAGCAAGAACTAGAGTGAAAGGTTTGTGTAGTGAATATCAACACACATGGTTTGCATAGAGAACTTCCGCAGCGGGTACACTTTTGAAGTTTTCAACGGTATAAATTACATAGAGTTTCATGATTGTTACTTATTTGACCTCATGAAAGGCAATGATGAACCATAATACCTTTTGACATGAAACTCACCCTAACCTATGACTCATCTAGGAATTTATTGATCATGGCATGACTTTGAAAACTTTGGACAAACCTCTAACTCTAGCTATGAAAATCATGGTGCTAACAGCTGGCTCCAATGGGGATGTTATCCTCCCAGTGAGGTAGAAAATAACAATAGACCAAGTTCCTGCTCCATTGGGTTGCTCCCAAAATCAACTTTCCAACTGTAACTTATAACTTGTTATCTTGCTGACCTGAAACAAATCCCACTAAAATCCAAACCTGAACTATTCTTCCAAAAATGTATTCTGCAACTGAGCCAAAACCAAACTAAAACTACAAACTGAAAAAATGTTGAAAGAGATGATTGCCATGATGAGATTATTTACACTCCTACCTACTCTAAGCTGTAATAAAATTTGTTGAATCAGGTAATGCAAAAGTGTCAATGGAGCCAATCCAACAATTGTTCAAGTAACTGGATGCTTTGATCATGCTTCAACAACAATTAAACTAAACAATGTAATGGAAAAATAAAATCACAATATCCTTTGTTTCCATAGTAGAAAAATAACTGAAAATTTTGGTAGAAAAAACTTTCCATATACTTAGCTACATGATCATAGAAGATGTGTTATGTTAGATGACTTTCAAGATATCCTACAATTTGATCATCATATTTTATTTCTTTTCCATCGTATGGTTTCAACTGTGATTCATCAAACCCAGTTGTATTATCAAAAGTGTAATATACCAGATATAAAATGTATGCAGAACAGAAATAAAATGCTAGTAATGGCAGAATAACAACAATATAACTAGAACATTTAGTGTTCACCACCATAACATTGAAATGATATAAGAATAACAACAGAAATAGCACTTTGAATCTAAAAGCAATGTGCATGGGCCTCTTTGAGGGAGAAACCTCTAGTTGAGTAGAGATCTATTACAATAGTATCCAAGATAGGGTTCTCATACCCTCGACTCCTATTTATACTGAAAAGAAGCATCTAGAGGAAGATCCTTCTAGAAGCGAAAGCTTCTATTAGGTCTTCTTACATCCACCTTATTCTATTTTATTGAAAGGCCTTATTAATATTGACCTTTATTACATCTAAATATATTGTTCTACCTATGTGTGGGTTAGGACCCTAACATGTCCACCCCCTTAAAAACAACCTTGTCCTCAAGGCTTGAGATGAGGAAATTGTTGCAGAATGGTGGCTGGTTCCCAAGTGGCGTCTGTTGGAGTTGTATCTTTCCACTGGAATAGCACTTCCTTGATGGTTCTCTAACGTAGGCGAAGCTCACACTGGTCCAAAATTGCTTCTGGTTGTATCCAAATGGATCCTTCTTCAGCTAACTCTGGAAGGTTGGTTTGAATTTGGCACTTAGCTCCAATCACCTTCTTTAAGCATGAAAAATGAAAAAAAAGATGTAGCTTCGAATGGTTGGGAAAAGATAACTGATAGGTGACTTGTCCCACATGCTTTAGCACGGTATAAGGACCATAAAATTTGGGCGCTAGCTTCTGACAATGCTCGGCCTTGAGGGAAATTTTCTTGTAAGGTTGCAGTCGAAGAAACACCTGATCCCCTTCTGCAAATTGACGTTCAGAGCGACCTTGATCTGCTTGTTGCTTCATGCGATTCTGTTCCATGACCAAATTCTCTTTGAGGGTACAGAGAATGGCCTCTCGAGCTGTAAGTGTTAGGTCAACCACCTGGACCTTCGAGGCACCCGGTAAGTATGAGAGAACTGAATGTGGCTTCTATCCATATACCACTTCAAAAAGAGTCATGCGTCTAGCTGTATGGTATGAAGTGTTGTACCACCATTCAGTTAGGGGTAACCATTGAGCCCACTGATTTTTCTTTTCTGAGGAAAAAGACCTCAAATGTGTTTCCAAACACTTGTTGACAACTTTCATTTGGCCATCAGTCTGGGGATGATAAGCTGTGTTGAGATGCAATTATGTGCCTTGTATCTTGAATAGTTCTTGCCAAAAATTTCTTGTGAAAGTTGGGTCGCGATAAAAAACAATAGAGTGCAGTATGCCATGAAGATTGAAGACCTGATCCATGAATATTTGAGCCACAATAGATGTTGTAAACGGGTGTTGAAGGGCGCAGAAATGAGCGTACTTGGAAAGGCGATCAACAACCACCATGATGAATGAATTATTTCCCAATTTGGGTAAGCCGGTAATAAAATCCATAGAGATATCCTTCCAAATAGCAGGTGGAATTGGCAGCAGTTGTAGTGTGCCCGACAATTTGATTGTTTCTGCCTTGTTGCATTGACACACATCACATTCAGCTACAAAATTACGAATGTCTTGTTTTATACCATCCCAGAAAAAGGAACGTTTGACCCTGTCATAGGTTTTGGTGAACCTGGAGTGCCCTTCTGTGGGTGTAGCATGAAGCTCAGAAAGTACCATGGATTTAAGCTTTGATTGTTTACTTAAATACAAACAGCCTTTGTATCAAAGTTTCTCATGGATCCAAGAGTACCCTGGGGAAGCTGGAGCATTGTACTGCAATTGTTGGATCAACTACGAACTTTTGGGGTCTTGTAGCCATTCCTAGCGAATAGCTTGGACACAATTTGGTACAATGAATGAAAGAGAAAAAAGGGATCCTTCATCTTCATATTTTCGGGAAAGTGCATCTGCAACCACATTTTATTTTCCTTTCTTATAAATGATCTCATAATCATATCCAAAGAGTTTAGTCACCCATTTTTGTTGTTCTGGGGAGGAAATGCGTTGTTCCAGAAAATACTTGAGGCTTTGATGGTCTGTCTTAATTTGGAACCGTTTCCCCAATAGATAAGGATGCCACAGATCCACGACATGCAAAATAGCCAACATTTCCTTTTCATAGATGGATTTGCCCAGATTTCTTTCAGATAGTTGCTTGTTGGTAAAGGCCAAAGGTTGACCCTCTTGCATAAGGACAACACCAATTCCTTTCCCTGAGGCATCACATTCCAACACAAAGTTTTTTGTGAAATTGAGAAGGGCGAGGACTGGAGTGGTGCACATGTCCATATTCAAGGTTTGAAAAGCTTGAGCAACAGCTAGAGTCCAAGTGAAAGAGTTCTTTTTTAGGAGAGCAGTGAGAGGTGCTGCAATCTTCCCATAATTCTTAACAAACTTGCGATAATACCCTGTTAATCCTAGAAATCCACACATGCTCTTAAGAGTCTTTGGGTGAGGCTAGTCTTGCATAGCTTCAATCTTTTTAGGATCCACCCTGACGCCATCTTTACCAGCCAGATGACCCAAGTATTCTACTTCTGAGGCACCAAAAGCACATTTAGAATGTTTCAGGAAAAGTTGGTGCTGAGAGATTAGATGGAGAACTTGATCCACATGAGAAAGATGGTTTGTCTAGGGTTTTCTATAGATGAGGATATCATCAAAAAAAACTAAGACAAAATGGCAGAGAAAAGGATGGAAGACATGATTCATGAGGCTTTTGAAGGTGTAGGGGGCATTACACAAGCCAAAGGGCATGACCAAAAACTCATAGTGGCCCTCATGAGTTTTAAAGGCAGTCTTGGGAATATCTGCCTCTTTCATACGTATCTAGTGGTAGCCCGAATGAAGATCCAGTTTAGTGAATAATTGGGAGCCACTCAATTCATCCAGGAGGTCATCAATGACAAGAATGGGGAATTTGTCTTTGATGGTAAGTTTGTTGAGGGCACAAAAGTCAGGACACATTCGCCAAGAACCTTCTTTCTTCCAGACCATGACCACAGGAGACAAATAGGGGCTTGCACTAGGGCGGATAACACCTGCATTAAGGAGTTCCTGGACCATTTTTTCAATTTCATTTTTTTGGGAAAAGGGATGACGATATAGACAGATATTGGGAGGAAGGCTTCTTGGTACAAGGGGAATGGAATGATCATGAACACCATGGGAAGGAGGGAGGTCTTGGGGAGTGGAAAAGACCAATTAATGTTTAGAAAGGATGGCTTGGAGGTCTTGCAATACGGAAGGTGTCTCTGTTGCTTGTATGTCATGGAGTTGGGCGATAACACCAGAATGAMCCTTTTTGAGCAGCATTTCCATGCGATGGGAACTAATGATCTGAGGTGAACCTGTTGTGATGCCTTGGAACTTATATTGGTGGCCCTCTTGGTCGAATTGCATGGTTAAGTCTTTAAAATYCATGAGAATGGGACCCAAAGTCCTTAGCCAGTCTACACCCAGCACAATGTCACAACCTCCCATGTCGATAGCAAACATATGGGATTTCAGGTGGTAGTCACCAATTTGGAGACGCACATTTTCACAATGCCCTCTACATTTCATGGAACCAACATTAGCAATCATGATTTGGAAATTATTGACGACATGGATGTAGCAATGAGTTTCTTGGGCAATGCAGCAATGAATAAAATTATGGGTGCTGCCACTATCAACCAGAATGATGACCTTCCGATGATTGATGTAACCGATTAGCTTGAGGGTTTGGGGAGAAGAGAAGCCAGTGAGAACATTGATGGAAATGACTAGTTCTACTTCGGGAGGGTCTGAGGGAGGGGTTATGTCAGTGGATTCAGGTGATTCAGACATAGAGGCAGTTTCTTCATCTTCTTCTGAAATCTCCTCGGAGATGGCCATAAAAATCTTTTGTTCTTTACACTTGTGGCCCAAGAAATATTTGTCATCATAGTTATAGCAAAGGCCTTTGAGTTGGTGTTCATCCATTTCAGCCCGGGTCAATTTTTGGATCTTTAGTGGAGCAGAGGGAGTAGTGGGATTTACTGGTTTAGGGCGAGGGATGAAGGAGGGTTTGCGGTTTTGAGAAGATACAACTTGTTGTGCTTCTTTAGCTCTTTTGGTAGCCTCCACCCAACTCTCAGGCTGAGCCATGAGGACATGGGCCCGAATTTCAACCTTGAGGCTACTGATAAAACACTCTCAGAAAAAGGCATTAGACATGCCCTCTATTCTAAACTCCAGGTGCTCAAAGGAAGCTATAAAGTCTTCCACTATTCCTAATTGTTTCAGCTTTGTCAAATGGCCCAAATGGTTGGTGTCAGTGTCAAAGAGTTCATAAAGCTCTGCCATAAATTGTGTCCAAGCAAGATACCCTTGACGAGAATTTTTTCTCCATTGCCAACGTTATTGATCTAGATGGAGAACACCATACCGAAGTTTGGCCAAGTCATCTGTAATGTTGTATAAAGATAAGTAATGTTCCATTTGGGTTACCCAACTAGTGGGGTCTGAGCCATCAAATTTGGTCACATCCACCCGTGGAAGGCATAGGTCACATTGAAAGTGATGGTTATGCAAGGTATGGGAATGAGAGGAATGGTCACCTTTAGTATGTGGGGGTGAGGAAGAGGAAGGGTTATTTGTAGGGATATGCAGTTTGGTGCAGAGTGCCGAAAAGACTGATTCAAGCTGGGTGGTGAGGTCTTGTTTGATTTCTCCCATTGAGGACTGCATGGTTGTATTGATGGCAGTGACATTGGCACTGAGTTGTTTCACTTCTTTTTGGGTCTCAATGAGACCAAACAACAAGGTGTTGAAGTGAGCTTCCAAGTCTTGAGTATGGGCCATGAGGATGGGGAAACTGAAAAGGAGCGGGTGGGGTGAAAAAAAAAAAAAATCCGAAAAATTGATATGGATGAATGTGATAAGGGTGAAGAGATGAATCCAATGGAATAGGGATGAAATAATGGTGAAAATAATGGTGAAAAAATGAGGAAATTCCCAAATGCTTAACCAGAAAGAAATGTGTATTTACTTGGCAACCCGAACACATTTGTGCGACAATAGATCTTGTCTATTTTAATTTGTTTATGTTTCTGTCCCCAAGGGTTAGGTTTTCAAGGGTTCTACAGACAAGGGTTTTCCCTGTGTTATAGCTCTCTAATATATGTGCGGGGTCCAACAGTAGTAATCGACCCAATATCTCAGGGGACTAACTAAGGAGGATAGACCATACCCTTAGCCTTACTACCCAACTACCCATGTATTATAGAGTATCTTCTCGAGTGTTGTTCTCAGTGACACTATAGCAATCAGGCAACCGATCGGTTTATCTAAAGAGGGCTTCATGTAATCTAGGCTGATCCGTACACATGTGTTGTCTAATGCACTACCACTCGAAGGGGTACCAACAGGGGTTACAAGGGTGGCCAACAAATGTGCGCTTAAGTACCACTTGTATTTCCTGCATGTATGAATCCATCAACCGCGGGTTTATGCACGTAACTACATATCTCAGTGGCTTAAAGACGTCAGAATACGTCTCTACCTTGAAAAAAAAATTTAACCCACACTTTATGCTGAGGAAAGTGCTCTGATACCACTTGTAATATACCAGATATAAAATGTATGCAGAACAGAAATAAAATGCTAGTAATGGCAGAATAACAACAATATAACCAGAACATTCACCACCATAACACTGAAATGATATAAGAATAACAACAGAAATAGCACTTTGAATCTGAAAGCAATGTTCACGGGCCTCTTCGAGGGGGCAACCTCCATTTGAGCAGAGCTCTATTACAATAATATCCAAGCTAGGGTTCTCATAGGCTCGAATCCTATTTATACTGAAAAGAAACATCTAGAGGAAGATCCTTCTAGAAGCGGAAGCTTCTATTAGGTCTTCTTACATCCGCCTTATTCTATTTTATTGAAAGGCCTTATTAATATTGACCTTTATTACATCCGAATATATTGTTCTACCTATGTGCAGGTTAGGACCCTAACAAAAATATTCCCCAGTATTAACAACTGAGGGAAACACTACCTCCTCTTGTCTTGGCTAGAAAAGGATTTCAAAAGACTAACTATGATATTAGACATTTTGGGACTGAATTTGAATCACTAAAACCTCAATATCTTTCTGAAAATCTTTGGCAATCTCTTGTAAAAAGAGGATCTTGGCTTATGAGCTACATTTGCATGACTTTAAGTAAGAAGAAAAAAATGTAGGAAAGTTTTCTTCCACTTCCTCATCGGTGTATGTATCATTCCATTCTTTAAAACCTTGAATGGAAAGTGAGTCTTCTACTAACTCTTCTTTTTCCATCCATGTTTCCAAAAAGTTTCTAATTGTTCTAATAGATCTAGGAGGCAAACCTTCAACCCAACCTTTACACTTTCCTCAGAATGAATCATAAAACAGTCTAACGAAAACATCTTCATGTTTGACTCTAAGAAGCTCTGTGAAGTCGTGAAAATTTGATATATGCTTCAAAGTCAAACTCAGATCATCTCCACTAAATTTCAGACCATTTCTTAAAAAATATTCATCCTTGGGTAAAGAATTATGGAAACCATGAATCTGTGAAAAGTCGAAACATGCATACCTTGAAACAATGGTAGCAACATATGAATTCTTCATCAATTCCATTGGAGTCACTAGTACCTTCTTCAATCTTTAAAACCTTCGGACAATGGGATCACCATTGATACTTTGACATCTGGATACAACTGAAAATAGAGTCGTCGGGTGGATGATTTACAACCTCTTCATGTCTGACTATTGTCCACCATCAACAATCAGATCTAAACTTTTTCATTTGTCCAGGAAAATGAAACTTTCGATCACTGACAACGGCACCAAAATGTTAACACTCAGAAATTTCTTTGGGTTGTATCAAATAAAACTCCAAGGTAATTGTTTCAACCAACATTAAATTGTATTCTGACCTATACAACCAGAGAGGGATCTCTCAGATGTCTAATGACTGGTAATAACTCAAAGTATTCATCAATAAGCACATAGAGGTTAGATTCTTACATAAGACAGCTTTTGTTTTGTTTTAAAAGGGTTGGTAAGACAAGAAAGAGAAGGAAGCCATTGGGAAATGGAGTCGAATTTTGAAATAATATGAAGATTAACACAACTATATATTTCTGAGGAAACAAAGGAAAAATAAGCACATCTTTTCATCAAATAAACAATATTTAGATGATGGCGAGACAGACATAAGAAAATCCCATTAGAAACAAGAGAATCTAATAATGATGAATTCTCAATTGCAACTTTAGAAGAAATAACATGAAATGTTGACTACAATGAACAGAGCACCTAACAAAGGTTGAATTATGGACCCGCAATCATTAAAACATGACACCAACATTAACTATGAAGGGAGAATCTATCAAGGATGAATTCTGATCATTTAATCTTAGTTATGCTTAGAATAAAGAACATAAGTGAAATGAATGTGAACTGGGGAAAAACACATTGAAAGGGGACACCATGATGAATCTATGTTATCATAAAACACTCTCTACTTGTATTAAAATTCATGAAAAAAATAGAGTTTTTAGTTACAAAGGCAAGGCCTCTCTCCAACCAGTCAACCACCCCTTTAACTCTCATAGCTTCATGAAATATATACAAAAATATCTTCTTATGCTGCCAAATTTGAATCCTAATAGTCTTCCTAGGTTAAGAAACAATTACAAATCTCTTGGCAACAAAATATGAACTAACTGCTGAAAAAGAGGAGTCAAAGTTGACTCATTAATTAGAAGATAATAATAGATAAATCCTCTTTTGAAACCATATCATGATGATCTTTGACCTCTAGAATTCGTTGTAGATTATATGTCACACTTTCCTACATTTCCTTGTTGATCTGGAGGCATTCCAAAAGCTCTATGATAGTTGTGCAACAAGTCTTCTGCGCAACAATAACCTACAGCAAAAATGTAGCAGATTGAGTAGCAGACTGAGAAAATAGGGATCGAATATGACATCATATCTTCCGAATAAAAAAAACAAATTCAAAACTGAGAGAGGTTTTTGTAAACGAACCTATTCTTGAGAACAACATCTCTCGATTTTCTAAAATTCCTCTCCAGTATATTGGGATCCACACTGAAAGATGATGACCAAACATTAAATGCTTAAATCTAGAAAAATGGTCTGTAAATATTCATTTGAATCTCCCAAACTATGACACTGGTTGAAAATATGAGAGAGGTTTTTATTACTTGGCTTGTCCTTGACAAAAATGTCTCTGGTATTTTCAAAATTCCTCTCCACTTGGTCAAAAATTGATCTTGAATTTGACCACTAAACCAATCATTTGCACAGTGTGCCCTGTAGCCTATGTGCAGGACAATCCTTTGTGCAACAAAATCCTCTGCGTAGAAAAATCCTCTGCGTAGAAAAATCCTTTGCGTAGTGCACAGAAAATTAAAGCAATAGAAGACTCTACACAACAAACAAATATGGCTAGGGTTTAGCTCAAATAAAGTAAAGATGGTTATTTGAAAATCAAATTCATTTCAGAAGTTAACTTGCAATGGTATCCAATAAAGGCTCTTTAACAATGATTGAAACAAATGGAGAATGCGTAGCAAAAAATAGATTGAAATGTTTGCGTAGCAAATATCAACACACAGGGTTTGCATAGAGAACTTGCACAACAGGTACACTTTTGAAGTTTGCAATGGTACAAATGACATGGAGTGTCATGATTTTTCCTTCTCTGACCTCATGAAAGGTGATGATGAATCATGATACCTTTTGACATGACATTCACCCTAACCTATGACTCATCTAGGAATGCCTTGATTTTCCCAAGATCGTGGCATGACTTTGAAAATTTTGGAAAAACCTCTAACTCTAGCTATAAAAATCATGGTGCTAATAACTAGCTCCAATGGGGATTCTATCCTCCCAGTGAGGTAGCAAAGAACAGTAGACCAAGTGGCTACTCCATTTGGCTTCTCCCAAACTCAAATTTCCAACTGTAACTTATAACCTACTCTCTTCCTGACCTGAAACCAATTCCACTGAAATCCAAACTTGAATTGTTCTTCCAAATACTTATTCCAATCCCAAAAACCAAACTGAACCTATAAACTGAACAATGTTGAAAGAGATGCTCGCCATGTTGATATTATTTACACTCCTACCTACTCTAAGCTATAAGAAAATTTGTTGAATCAAGTAATGCAAAAGTGCCAATGGAGCCAATCCAACAATTGTTCAAGTAATTGGATCCTTTGATCATGATTCAACAAAAAGTAAACTAAACAATGTAATGGAAAAAGCAACTCACAATACCCTTTGTTTCCATAGTATAAAAATAACTGAAAATTTTGGCAGAAAAAACTTTCCATATACTTAGCTACAAGATAATAAAATATGTGTTATGTTAGATGACTTTCAAGATATCATGTAATTTGATCATCATATGTTATTTCTTTTCCATCGTATGGTTTCAACTGTGAGTCATCAAACCTGGCTTTATTCTCAAAGGATTCCTCAATATTAACAACTAAGGGAAGCACTACCTCCTCTCGTCTTGGCTGGAAAAGGATTTCAAAATACTGACTCTGCTATTGGAATTTTTGGGACTGAATTTGAATCTCTAAAACCTCAATATCTTTGTGAAAATCTTTGGCAATCTCTTGTAAAAAGAGGATCTTGGATTCTGAGCTACATTTGCATGACTTTGAGTAAGAAGACAAAAATGTAGAAAAGTTTTCTTTCACTTCCTCATCGGTGTATGTGTCGTTCCATTCTTTAAAACCTTGAATGGAAAGTGAGTTTGCTACTAACTCTTCTTTTTCCATCCATGTTTCCAAAAAGACAACACAAAAAGTAATAATTGTTCTAATAGATCTAGCAGGAAAACCTTCAGCCCAACCTTTACACTTTCCTTGGAACGAATAATAAAATAGTCTAAGGAAAACATCTTCATGTTTGACTCTAAGAAGCATTGTAAAGTTGTGAAAATTTGATATATGCTTCAAAGTCAAACTCAGATCATCTCCACTAAATTTTGGACCATTTGTTAAAAAATATTCATCCTT
The DNA here is from genome assembly GCA_032191745.1 of Picea mariana. NCBI lineage: Eukaryota > Viridiplantae > Streptophyta > Pinopsida > Pinales > Pinaceae > Picea > Picea mariana. Next base: position 51,455 of record JASDQU010370591.1, on the reverse strand, counting down.
GGGTAAAAGATTCGGGAAACCATGAATATATGAAAATTTGAAACATGCATACCTTGAAACAATGATAGCAACATCTGAGTTCTTCATAAATTCCAATGGAGTCACTAGTACCTTCTTCAAGCTTTAAAACCTTTAGACAGTGGGGTTGCCATTGATACTTTGACATCTAGATACAACAGAAAATGGAGTCACCAGGTGGATTATTTATAACCTCTTCATGTCTAACTGTTGTCCACCATCAACAACCATATCTGAACTTTATCATTTATCCAGGAAAATTCAACTTTCGGTCCCCGGGAATAAAGCCAAAATGTTAACACTCGGAAATTTCTTTGGGTTGTATCACAGAAAACCCCAAGGTAACTGTTTCAACCAAATTTAGATTGTATTCTGACCAATACAACCAGACAGGGCTCTCTCATATGTCTAATGACTCGTAATAACTCAAAGGATTCATCAATAAGCACACGGAGGTTAGATTCTGATATAAGATAGGTTTTGTTTTGTTTTAAAAGGGTTGGTAAGACAAGAAAGAGAAGGAAACCATTGGGAAATGGAGTCGAATTCTAAAATACAATGAAGATTAATGTGAATGAGGGAAAAACACATTGAAAGGGGACATTGTTGTTACAGGTGAATCCTCCTGCAAACAAGCAGATTCCCTCTCGGTCTCTAGACTCCTAAGGCCAAGACAGAAAAGTGATTAACATGGACACTGACATCCTTTTTATATATTAAGATAATATGCAAAAAGGAAGAAGAGGTATATGTACCTTGTTAACATCGTTTGTCCTCACAAGATCCAACCTGAGCTCCAATCCTGAGCTCCTCGATAGGTCCTGTAAAACAAACAAAGATACAAAGAACTTCCTATTCTATTGAGATTAGCTCAAACATAGATTTATCTACTGAAGACAAATTCATGTGGAACAAACATAAATTTGAAAGAAACATGCCAAGCATTGATTATTAATGAGAACAAGTAAAAGGTGTTTACAATCCTTTGATGTAGGTGCAACCGACTCTTCTAGCTCTCCTTGTCGAACCCCTTTGCTCAAGTAATCTACACTGATTATGTTTTGATAACATCTCACTCATGGGATCATAAGTTTGATGTAATTCTCAATCTCCATCTCCCTCTACCATGAGGAGGCCTCCTTATATAGGCTTGGAGAGGCCTAAACACTTGAGAGATCTTTGGGATAAGTTGAGGATTCCTCTCCTTCAGTTGTGGATCTCCCCTAAGATCATGCCTTGACCCAAGATTCGAACCCAAATACCTTAAGATATTGAGGGGATTGTCCCTTGATTTCCTCCAACAAACCAAATTTCACCCAAAAAAGGGCAGCACTCCCTCAAAAGGGGCATAGAGCATTGGAACGCTCCTCTATAAGGGAGTACAGAGCGCCAAAACTCCCTGTCAGTAGGTAGGGGATGCTCCCTCCCAAAATTGATGTTGTAGTGGCTTTTTCATTGGTACAAGGTTTGTACTCTTCTGTCAATTGATTTTCCTTCTTCAAAACTAGTCTTTGAGGTGTCTTAGTGTCTTTACGATGTCATTAGAGACACGACATAGGCAGTATGATGTTTGTGGCACTTGTGACCAATATGCGACACTTGTGCTATTTGTAACGACGACACTAGCCATCATTGTAATGAGTGATTTTGATGTGTAACAAATTGCCCCCCAAAGTGCGAATTTAGAAGACGATGATGATTGAAGTACTTTGTAGACTTTTTAGAGCAAGGGTATGGATGCAGAGAGGATGGAAAAATCTACACACAACCATCAAACAAATATTATGACATTTTTCAAACCCAAGGCAGGCATACCTATGCTTGAGTGATAAATACTTTTTAGGTATGGCCTCCGTAAAATACACTGCGAATCCATACTTATATTGATAAAAAGTATAGCCACTGAAGATACAATGGGGATATATACACCTATGATCTGAACTGATCGTAGCCATGAAGAATACACAGTGGATCTATGAGACAACAAGACATAGCCACGACCAATACAAAGTGGATCTATGTTACAATATATGTGTCATAGTTCAAAAGAACTCCTTCGCAACCTGGGCAAAGTATATATAAGAGTGATAACTCAACCCAGGGTCTTCTTACCAATCCCGATGTAGTATGAATCTAACCATGTGAATAGATGTCCTGATGTCGAACATGGCAGAAACCACTTGATTACCGGTCAATGAGGTAAACCATTAACAAGTGCGAGGGAGATCACCATTCATGTCAATGATTCCCAAGGTACTCTAGTACATTCCAACAAATGTGAATGGATGAGCTGAAGTCAAACATCCGTGGAATCATCCGATCAAGGGTCAATGATATAAACCCATTGTTGGACATGAGGAGGCCTACCATTGAGGCATGCAGTTCCCAAAGTACTAACGGGTTTCTAAGTCTAACTCTTGGATAATGTGCTGAAGTCAACAGGAATAGACTTGTCGAAGGAGGGCCTTGATATTTCCCCCATCAATGACATGAAACAAAAACAAATATGTAATCGATGGATCAAATGAACATGGACTGACACAGGTATTGAAACAAGATATTTGTGATGGCTGACTCTCGAGGCAGACACTCCCCTTGAACACTGAGGCACAACAGCAGAAACGTGACATGGACAAAACTTGATGATGTAGTGGATGTTGTGACTTTCATCAGGTGACCCAAAGGAGTAAAAGAAACTCAGAGGATTGGCTTAGTGCAAAGTTTTAGCATATTAAAATGCATGCAAAGACAAAGTGTCGTGTTCAAGGGCGACTGTAAGAGTTACTGGTAGTGTTCTCAAAAACTGTTTGGCTTGCTTCTTTCAATTTTCCCCCCATCTAAATAGATGAGTACCTCTTTTTAATTTAATGAGCTCGAGGAGGGTAACACATGCTCGATATGATTCACCTTCAGTAAGTCCCTCTTCCTTTGTTTAGTGAACTGGAAGAAGTAAGGGTTCAGTCTCGTATGGGCCCTTCAATGTATGATTGTTTAACGAGTCCAAAGAAGGTAAAATAGGTGGTTTTTCATATTTAGAGAATCTAAAAACAACTTAAAGACGACTCCAATGTGGTCCTTTTTTGTAATATTAGTCTCGCGAGGCTGAAAAAGAGATAAATTATCACTCGAAAGATGCCCTTTCAAACCTTTTAACGAGTGGGAAATGAAGCAAGATCACTCGACAATCTTTTCATGTTTAGAGAGTCTGAAAAGAGATTAAAGACGAATCCAAGGGATTCATTTTTCGTATATGCTTTATGAGTTCGAAAAAGTGATAAAAGTATACTCGGTTAAATTCTCATGTATTTACGAGCGCGAGAAAGAACAAAGACTAAGCTCGACACTCTAGCCCCAGCTTGAAAGCTAGTGGCTTAACTCCAGAATGATCATCAAAGGCTGGAGACATGCCCCCCCAAGCTTCAATTCATTCACCGACTTTGAGGTTGTCACCAATTTTTGTACTAGATGGAGAAAAAGGATACAGGTGGATGAAAAGAAGGTTCAAATACGAGATCTAACGAAATACTCAACTCAACATCTACAAGATCTGGTGAAAGACTCGAATTGACAGGAGAGGTGATTGTTTCATTTTTTAATGAGCTTGACACATGAAAAGAACTATGCTCAAGGCTCTGGGTTCAATCCCTAGATCTCTATTTCATTTTTTAATGAGCTTGCTATAGAAAATAAAAACTATGCTCAAGGCCTTTGTTTCATTTTTTAACGAGCTTGCTACAGAGAGGAGAAACTATGCTCGTAACTTATGTTTCATTTTTTAACAATCTTGCTACAGAGAAGAGAAATTATGCTCTTGAACTCTTCTTGATCAAGACTTCCAAGAGGATAACACTCTGGAAGGACATCATGTCAAGGGACAAAAATCAGTCATGGCTTCCAAGACATCTTCACTGGATGGAAGAAGAATGATCTGGAAGGAGCACATGTCGAGGTTTGTGATAGGGATAACACAGGTGAATCCTCTTGTGAACAAGAGGATTCCCTCTTGGTCTCTAGACTCCTGAGGCCAAGACAGAAAAGTGCTTAACATGGACACTGACATCCTTTTTAGATCTAATTAAGCTAATATGCGAAAAGGAAGAAGAGAGATATGTACCTTGTTAATGACATTTGTTATCACAAGATCCAAGCTGAGCTCCAATCCTGAACTCCTCGATAGGTCCTGTAAAACAAACAAAGATACAAAGAACTTCCTATTCTATTGAGATTATCTCAAACATAGATCTATCTACTGAAGACAAATTCATGTGGAACAAACATAAATTTGAAAGAAACAGGCCAAGCATTGATTATTAATGAGAATAAGTAAAAGGTGCTTACAATCCTTTGATGGAGGTGCAATGACCTCTTCCAACTCTCCTTGTCCAACCCCTTTTCTCAAGTAATATACATTGATTATTCTTTGATAACATCTCACTTATGGGATCATAAGTTTGATGTAATTCTCAATCTCCATATCCCTCTACCATGAGGAGGCCTCCTTATATAGGCTTGGAGAGGCCTAACCACTTGAGAGATCTTTGGGATAAGTTGAGGATTCCTCTCCTTCAGTTGTGGATATCCCCTAATATCATGCCTTGAACCAAGATTCGAACCCAACTACCTCCAGATATTGAGGTGATTGTCCCTTGATTTCCTCCAACAAACCAAAGTTCACCCAAAAAAGGGAAACGCTCCCTCAAAAGGGGCACAGGGTGCTAGAATGCTCCTCTATAAGGGAGTACAGAGCACCAGTGCTCCCTATCAATAGGTAGGGGAGCGCTCCCTTCAAAAATTGATGTTTTAGTGGATTTTTCAATGGCACAAGGTTTGTACTCTTCTGTCAATTGATTTTCCTTCTTCAAAACTAGTCTTTGAGGTGTCTTAGTGTCCTTATGATGTCGTTAGAGAGATGACATAGGCAGTATGATGTTTGTGACACTTGTGACCAATATGCGACACATACGATATTTGTAACGACGACACTAGCCATCATCGCAATGAGTGATTTTGATGTGTAGAGACCAAGAGGGAATCCGCTTATCCGCAGGAGGATTCACCTATAAAAGAAATCGGTGACTCCACTAGGGACTGCCATCATTTTTAGATCTAATTAAGATAATATGCGAAAAGGAAGAAGAGTGATACGTACCTTTTTAACGACGTTTGTCCTCACAAGATCCAAGCTGAGCTCCAATCCTAATCTCCTCGATAGGTCCTGTAAAACAAACAAAGATACAAAGAGCTTCCTATTCTATTGAGATTAGTTCAAACATAGATCTATCTACTGAAGACAAATTCATGTGGAACAAACATAAATTTGAAAGAACCAAGCCAAGCATTGATTATTAATGAGAACAAGTAAAAGGTGCTTACAATCCTTTGATGGAGGTGAAACAACCTCTTCCAGCTCTCCTTGTCCAACCCCTTTGCTCAGGTAATCTACATTGATTATTCTTTGATAACATCTCACTTATGGGATCATAATTTTGATGCAATTCTCAATCTTCATCTCCCTCTACCATGAGGAGGCCTCCTTATATAGGCTTGGAGAGGCCTAACCACTTGAGAGATCTTTGGGATAAGTTGAGGATTCATGTCCTTCAGTTGTGGATCTCCCCTAAGATCATGCCTTGACCCAAGATTCGAACCTAACTGCCTTCAGATGTTGAGGGGATTGTCCCTTGATTTCCTCCAACAAACCAAAGTTTGCCCAAAAAAGGGCAGCGCTCCCTCAAAATGGGCACAAAGCACTAGAATGCTCCTCTATAAGGCAGTACAGAGTGCCAGCGCTCCCTGTCAGTAGGTAGGGGAGCGCTCCCTTCCAAAATTGATGTTTTAGTGTCTTTTCCAGTGGCACAAGGTTTGTACTCTTCTGTCAATTGATTTTCCTTCTTCAAAACTAGTCTTTGATGTGTCTTAGTGTCCTTATGATGTCGTTAGAGAGACGACATAGGCAATATGATGTTTGTGACACTTGTGATATTTGTAACAATGACACTAGCCATCATTGCAATGAGTGATTTTGATGTGTAACAACCGTGATGAATCTATGCTATCAAAAAAAACTCTCTGCTTGTATTAAAATTCATGAGAAAAACAAAGTTTTTAGTTAGAAATCAAAGGCTTCTCTCCAGCCGGTCAACCCCCTTAACTCTCATAGCTTCATGAATTAGATAAAAAAAATATCTTCCTATACTACCAAATTCGAATCCTAACAAACTTCCTAGTTTAAGAAACAATTAGAAATCTCTTGGAAACAAAATCTGAACTAACTGCTAAAAAAGAGGAGTCAAAGTTGACTCATTAATTAGAAGATAATAATAGATAAATCTACTTTTGAAACCATATCTCGATGATCTTTGAACTCTAAAATTTGTTGTATATGATATGTCACGCTTTCCTTGTTGATATGGAGGCATTCCAGAAGCTCTGTGACAATTGTGCAATAAGTCTTTTGCGCAACAGTAACCTACAACAAAAACGCAACAGATTGTGCAATAGACTGGGAAAATAGGGGTCAAATATGACATCATATCTCCTGAATAAATATATTTTTTTCAAAACTGAGAGAGGTGTTTGTATATGAACCTGTGATTGAGAACAACCTCTCTCAGTTTTCTAAAATTCCTCTCCAATCTCTTGGGATCTACACCCAAAGATGATGACTAAAAAATTAAATGCTTAAATCTGGAAAACTAGGTCGTAAATATTCATTCGAATCTCCAAAAATATGACACTTTCTGAAAATATGGGACAGGTTTTTATTATTTGGTTTGTCCTTGACAAAAACCTCTCTGGGATTTTCAAAATTCTACTCCAGTTGGTCAGAAAGTGATCTTGAATTTGACCACTAAACCAGTCATTTGCACAATGTGCCTTGTAGCCTGTGCGTAGGACAATCCTCCACGCAACAAAATCCTTTGCACAATGAAACAATCTGCACAGAAAATTATTGGGTACAACAAAATCCTCTGCACATCAAAATCCTCTACGTAGTGCGCAGCAGAAAGCTTTGTGCATTAAACAAAGATGGCTAGAGTTTAGCTCAAATGAAGTAAAGCTAGTTATGTGAAAAGAAAATATGTTTTAAAAGATAACTTGCAATGGTCTCTAAGAAAGTATCTTGAACAATGTTTGAAACAAATGGATAATGCGCAACAAAAAATAGAGTGAAAGTTTTTCGTAGCGAATATCAACACATAGGATTTGTGTAGCGAACTTGCACAGTAGGTACACTTTTGAAGTTTGCAACAGTACAAATGACATGGAGTGTCATGAATGTTCCTTCTCTGACCTCATGAAAGGTGATGTTGAACCATAATACCTTTTGACATGACATTCACCCTAAACTATGACTCATCTAGGAATTCCTTGATTTTCCCAAGATCATGGCATGACTTTGAAAACTTTGGACAAACCTCTAATTCTAGCTATGAAAATCATGGTGCTAATAGATGGATCCAATGGGGATTCTATCCTCCCATTGAGGTAGAAAATGACAGTAGACCAAGTGCCTACTCCAGTGGGCTACTCCCAAACTCGACTTTCCAACTATAACTTATAACCTACTGTCTTGATGACCTGAAACTAATCCCACTGAAATACAAACTTGAACTGTTCTTCCACAAACTTATTCTGCAACTGAACCAAAACCAAACTAAAAATACAAACTAATTTTTTTTGAAAGAGATGTTCTCCATGCCGAGATTATTTACACTCTTACCTACTCTAAGCTGTAAGAAAATTTGTTGAATCAAGAAATGAAAAAGTGCCAATGGATCCAATCCAGTTGTTGTTCAAGTAACTGGATCCTTTGATCATGCTTCAACCAAAAATAAACTAAACAATGTAATGG
>JASDQU010370590.1:26257-42472 GCA_032191745.1 Picea mariana | reverse complement strand
TGTTGATCCCCCATTACTAGTTGGGCCCTCCCTTAGAGGACACCCTCATGAGACTACAATGATTAGTCCTTAATGGTTTATAGTTAGATTATCATCCTTTGATTGTTCCTATCAAAGAACTTTGAACTCCTAGCTAGTAAGTATGTGGTCATTGGTGTGGTGCTTTGGCCTAGCCAGCTCAAATTTTTGGCTTTTAATTTTTAGCTCATGCTTGTAGATAATTTTAGCATACCATATTTTTTATTAGACCTAGTACAAATAGTTCATATTAATAGCCACATAAAACTTTAATTGAAAATTAATATATACATAACTTATGTTTTAGTGGGCTCAAACAAAAAGTTTTGAAAAGTGTTTTGAATTTGCTTTCTATTCTGTTCTCTTATGCTTCTCGGTATTTAAAATTTTAATTTATTAAAGGAAAATCAACAAAATAGAAATACACTTGTTTTGAAAAGTGTTCTAAATTTGCTTTCTATTCTCTTATGCTTCTAGGTATTTAAAATTTTAATTTATTAAAGAAAAATCAAACAAAATAGAAATACACTTGTTTTCAAAAGTGTTTTGAATTTGCTTTCTATTCTCTTATTTAAAATTTTAATAAAAAAGTCTTCCCCTAACCCTTTATATATTAAGTAGGTAAAATTTTAATAACGAAGTCTTCCCCTAACCCTTTATATATTAAGTGGGGCTCAGAAGGGAGGGAATGGGAGCTTATAGATCATATCGTACTCGTAGCTATGGGTACGACTGACTAGACTATCCCAATTGGGTAAGCAGGGTATGTAGTGAGTGGGATAAAACGATGGCAATTGTAAAGGCAGGGAATCGTGAGGAAGCAAGCGGTTGGATAATCGGGGCAATCATCTCGTACCAGGTCTTAAAAAAAAATAAAACAAAATAGAAATACACTTGTCACCGTGAAGATATTTTTAAAAAAATAACAATAATAATAAATAATAAATCAAATTTTAAAAAAAGTTCAGTTCAAGATGTTATCAGTTAACAAATGACTAAAAGCCCACAGAACGGCGGAATTTCACTAACAGGATCTTATAATGAACAAAGATTAATTTTTCAACGAACCAACTAATAAACTTACATACGCAAGGGCATTCAGCACCACTGTCCTGACTAGTTTGTCACAAATTTAAACTAGTATCATGTTTCGAACCATTCAATTCGAGGCATGATTAGTTTTTGCATATTAGTATTTACTCAAAATTAGTTACATATCGCTAGTTGTATTTACTCGACCAGGAAAATTGAAAATCCCTGTATACGCACCTCAATAAATGAAAATAGAAAACAATGATATCTTCAAAGACCTTAAAACAGTTATAACTACTGCTCGAATAAGAAAGATGCGGAGGCAATCTGATAATCAGCAGCAGATGACTCTGGAAGAAGCTGATCAGACTGCACATAACAGATTACAATGTTTGCAGCGCAACCAAATTCCAACTCCTATGGATTTGTGAAGTTGTGAATTAGCAGTCACGCCAGAATCAGTGGAAACGTTGATAAGCAACATATTAAAGCTTTTACAAGGCGATTAAAATATCACAGATAACTTAAAATAAGTCAATTAATGTCCAACAAATGATCACAAATAGGGCAATGAGACTGCTAAGTACATCAGCGTAGACACAAAGCAGAAGTGCAAGAGCCACTCCTATAAAAGCCCCCTTTAAATGTTTGATTTAAAATTATCTGCTACTTCCGAAGGCAAAAATCAAAGCCCATAGTGTCCCATAAATGATGGAAACATTTATCCGACAGATTAAACTTTTAAAAAATTTAACACGATTTTACTAAATGATGGAAACAATTACCACCACTGGAAAGAGAACTACTGGCTGTACCTTAAACTCGACTGGCGCTTGTACATGTAAGTGCTCTTACTAGCAGAGATGTATATTATTAGATGGCAGAATTTCATACCGCTCAGCAATGAAAGAAGAAATTTCAAAACAGATAAAACAACAAATAGYACCACTGAAAACAATGTGCTCACTAAACCTTGTGCCTGTGAGGACATTATTGGTATTCAGAACGTTCTTAAATCAATATACACTGAACACAACCCATCAACAAAATGCACACTAAGATAGATATCCATTCTCAACAAGTATTTACATACCGACCAGAGGGCTTGGCCAGACTTGAACCTTGGTTAGGCTTCAAATTCATAAATGTTACATAATAACACCATCCCTGCAACTTTGGATGTTTATATCCTCAAGATTTTACACATTGTACCAGAAGAGAGCGTTGATCTAGCATAGAATTGATTCAAAAACATCCACTTAAATGAGAAACACTGATCTTAACAGACCGTATGATACCATTGGATCAGATAAAGCATAGACAAGCTGTCAATCAATAGAATATCGGCCTTCCGAATGTTACATAAATGAATAGAATAATGTCAGTGCAATCCTGCAAGTTCCACCAAGTGAGAATATTGTTCATCTACATATGATTGAACCTTCAGCTTTGGAACTTCATCCCTTTTAGTCCCTACAGGAAGGGGAGAAGAATATTTGATTCCAATCACTGTTGCCAGACCTGGAAAACCCACAATATGAAAGTTTTAAAGATAATATACATTGAACTTGGACTACCGTCGAATCAATGATAGTAAATTCAACATAAAGATGCGAGGGGCAACTGTAACAAATATTACTACGTGACTATGATAGTTATTTTTCGCAATGGAACCAAAAACAGATACTTCTTTCAGTTGTGCATTCAAACCTCTGGCTCATGGAAACAAAACTCTGATTACTGTATTTTCCAAATATCCTACATCTATGTTCGACTATCTCTGTTATCTACCTTCCATGTGTACGGGAAGTTCTAGTTGAGGTAGTTCCCACAATCAGTTGCTTCATGCAAATAGGTAGTCGCATCACATGATCTATTATACAGGGATGGTTCATAATGTGCTCCATAGCAACAACAATTTAGAGAATGGCAGGTTTTTTAAGTTATAGAAAATTTCGTAAATATTTCAAATTTCAAATTAAATCACAAAGCAATTCTTACAACATAAATAAATAACTTGAGAAATCATTAACATAATTCAAAATATTATAATAATAATAATAATAATCTGATTTTAAAGTCACAGTCAAGCCATATACCAAATTGGCACAGCCAAGTCAGACACCAAATTGGTATATGAGATCCCTTATTTGTGGGACGAAGAACCCACTCCGTGCAGCAATTTGACTACCAAAATCTATGAAAGTGTATATACCCTACCCAGAAACAGAAACATATGATACTTGTTTCACAAACATCATAAATACTTCCAAAAAGGAATTTCCCAGAATCATTACTTTCCCCAGAAATAAAGAATTCATTATAACTACATGACATATTGCATAGGCACCCATCCTTAAAATGACTATTTACGAGAGAACCAGATCGACGGCTCAGCATGTCGCACATGATGCAGGTTATAATTCATTGATAACTGAAGAACCGCATCCATTGAACTAATTTCTATGCACATATTCTGTTGAGAATAATTATTAATTGAATATGTACCAGCCATAACAATGTGCTCTTGAGCATGCACTTGCATTATTGAGCATTGGAACTAGGTCTGGCATTTATGAATTAATTTGTGTTACACACTAGCCTATGTGTACTGCACAAAGTTATCAGAACCGGCAGGTCAGACTGATCCTGGGGGGTTTCCGAGCAGAACCAGTTGTTCCAACCCACGAAATGGCTGCTTCTGTACAGTACCCGCTTTTTTGGTCTAAACTAGCCAATTCCGTACAGTGTGATAGGAAGTGCATGGAACCCACTTAAACCACTTTAAAAAATAAAAGTATTTAAAAATAGAAACTTAATTCATAACCCCTCCCGTTTCTATTTAATGAGGCCCCCCACCAGTTGTCTCACACCCTTCACATGATCGATTTGGAATTTTTAAGCGAGTGTTTGGCATCGTTCTTCTTGCTCATTTGGAGTGGTTCTTCGACTGATTTGGAGTGTTGAACCGGAGAATTTCGTGGGCTATTTTGGAACTGTTTTTTAATGTTTTGGAGGTGGTTTTTTGCTGTTTTGGAGCTACTGTTTTTCCACTCAAAAGTTTAGATTTGTAGTCTTCATTTGAAGTTTTTGTGATAGTCTTCATTTGAAGTTTTTGTGAAGCTACGTGAAAGTTCAAAACTATTCCTATAACCCAAATTTTCTTTACAATAACATTGCTGTTTTTTTCCAAAAAATTAAGAAATCCTAGGGTTTTATTTGTTGATTTGTTTTTGCTGGTAAAAAAAATTCCATGACACTTAAAGATAAGAAGGATCTGGCATGGGAACATTGCCAATTGGTTGAGGGAAACTTATTATGCAACCACTGTCAAAAGGAAATCAGTGGTGGGAGGTATCCACAAGTTGAAACAACAGTTAGCACATGCATAAGAAAAAGATAAACCCTTGCAAAGAAGCCTCCAATGAACTAAGAGCCTGTTGCCCCCTTAGGGGTAACTACTTCCAGAGTTACCCTCTCTTGGGACACAATCAACTATATATGGTATGCAACCACATTGTTAGATATGTGGACATCTTGAACTCTGTGGCATAATTGGGTCTTCCCCATACCTGAAGACTCGGGGTTCTTTCGTGCCTATTAAGGATTTTGATTGCCAAGAAGCTAGTGAATTGAATGTCTTGGGATTTTTCAAGGGCCAAGAAAGGTTTGGATTTAGCCTTCAATCTTCTTTGGTCATGGACGATTCAAGCCTAGTGCATTTCCAAGATTCTTTGGTTTAAAAAAAAAAACTCACTAAAAAGGGCCTTTTCTCTTTGAAAGGATTTATGGGATGATAAGAGGATGCTTACTCATTGTTGAGGACTTCTGTCCTAATATAGATGTAGTGTTAGAGATTCGCAACCTCTCATTTTGAATGAGCTTCTTCTCGGGATGAATGCTTGTATACAAGGATCCATTTGGAAAGACTGGCAGTGGTTCAACGTCAATAATATTTTTGAGTTTAACAGCAAGAAGGATTATCAAATAATGCATAAGTGTATGCCTTTAGCTCCTACTTTCAATAGCTGATGGGGTAGCTCAAACAATAAGCTTAAATGGATCACTAGGTGGATAAAAGTTTGATCTTACAACGTTTCCTATTAGTTGAGAGACAAGATACCTAATATGTCCCCCTCCTTACATATCACGAATCCAACAAATCAATCGCACCAACACGCTAACTCACCCTTCCTGCAAGTCAAACACATGCCCTGTGGAGGACACGGGCCCCATGCAAGTTGGACTCACGGGAAGGATGTCCTAACGAGTCAGACTCGAGGGACAGTAAAAAATGCACGCAGCATAGAAATAAAGGGGTGTTTTGCCCCATTTCACACTTAATTTTTCATAGAAACCCTAGCAGAGAAGGAGAACACAAAATAGGAAACAAGATTGGTTACATTTGGTGCATCTACACACTGCCATTATTTTGTCGCATTTATCATTTCACAAACAACAGTCTTTTTTTTACAATCATCTTGTTGAATTTATGGCCCAAAAGTCTATGGTGTATTATTGACACTTGTGTGTTTGATCATTCATGGATGTCTATTTTAAAATTTTTAACTATTCAAAAATTTACATCTGTCTATAATTGTATTTTATTTCTATACTTTTTTAATTTTATATATATATATATATATACACATATTCCTCTATGTATCATTTGAAGGGTCTACATGTTCCGCATTAGATACTCAAATCCCCATATCAGCATGTCATGTGGCTTAGGTTGAGAATCTTTATGTGGTTAGTGATTTATCAAGGCCTACACACCAAGTTCAGATTAGCCAAATCCAAATTTAAAAATGGCATGCACCAATTATGTTGTAGGCCAAAGACAGTTGAGCCTCTAATTTTGGAAATCCCTTTAGCTAAGTCATGTTGGAAGACTGTTCATGATAGGTTCAGTTTGCTCCTATAGGAATTTGTCCATTAGAGAGTCATCCTTCTTAGAGATTGCAATTTGACTTTGGAATCATTATGTGGTCTCTGACAATGTGTCAAAAGACAAGCCCACAGCTTTATATGCTTGATGGCATAATCGACGTAAGTGGCTAAGACCCTTTAGCTAAGTCATGTTGGAAGACTGTTCATGATAGGTTCAGTTTACTCCTATAGGAATTTGTCCATTAGAGAGTCATCCTTCTTAGAGATTGCAATTTGACTTTGGAATCATTATGTGGTCTCTGACAATGTGTCAAGAGACAAGCCCATAGCTTTATATGCTTGATGGCATAATCGACGTAAGTGGCTAAGAAAAGATGTTAAGGAATGCTCTGCCAAGGCTCAATCGGACTGCATTACCACTCTAGAAGCAATGAGATAACTGAAAAGTGAGTTTCTCTTTGTATCTGTATTTTTCTATTAATAAAAAGTATTTTTCAAAAACAGATGAAAACTATATATGGTATGCTATATATGCCTTGATTCAGTAGTACAACCATTTACTAGGATGCAAAAGGCAATAATCTTCCATTATAAAGACAATCATATTCTCTGTTATTTTGATATTATAAACAACAATCTCCTGACAAAAATTGATAATAAATTTTAATAAGACTAAGGAGAACATATGTAATCGACAAACAGCTACAACTAGCAAAGCTTTTGGCAGGCAACCCTCATACTCAGAAAAAGACAAATCAGATTTTGCAAAATTTATGGAAATAGTGTTTGTAATAGTTTACTAGAACAGCCTAAAATTCAAAATGTATACAAAGGCAACTTGTGAACACTATAAAGGAAACCCTGAATTCCTAATTTGTATCATGGATTGAATTATTAAAATAAATAGTTTGTTTTATTTACCTAAAAACTAGCATACCGGAAACGCCTGGCAGGGGTTTTTGAAATGCTGTTCAAATTTTAGGTTACTAAAACGAAGGAAATACACGAGGGAAATGGTCATGAAACGTTACAGGGACATAGTAGATTCAGAAAACGAAGTTTCAGGGCTGCAGAGCCGTTTCAAGCACATTTCGTTGACAATTCAATTTATGAAACAACCAAAAAAGTCCACATTTTGGCCTAAAAAACGAGAAAAAAAAAAAGTAAAAAAAAGTTCCTAAAGGGAATCATTTTAATAATTATAGTTAAAAAAAACATAATTTAAAAAAAATTGATCAGTGATGAGCCTGCCTAATAATTTTGAATATGTAATTTTTTAAAATATGTATAATAAACATATAGAACATTTGTCATTTTGACGTTGTAGTATTCTATCCCGCTTTTCTAAAACTTTATTGTATCTACTATCTACTTCTCCATTTATATATCAGTTTTTCTAAAACTTTGTTGTATCTACTATCTACTTCTCCATTTATATATCAGTTTCGGTGCAACTTAGCCAAAAAGTTTTTTTTTAAATCATCCATTCAAGTTTTAATGCTAACATTGATACTACTGTGGAATAATGAACACTTCATAAATCACAACAAAAGTACTCAACCCTATATAATGAGATTCACTCACATAATATATTGGGTGCAACTAACATAAACCATTTTACATTTTAAAGTTTTCCCTATAATCAATGTATAAATAGCAATTGATGTTAAACACATTATAAGCAATAATAGCTACTAGATAAATCACAGCGCAAACATTTGAAATGGGCGAGGTTAAGCACTCACTACTATGTATACGACCATATAAGAACCTTTCGCCTCTCCAATACTCTAAAGGTCTTGATCTTATTCTTGTACTCCGTCTTACTCCGTTTTTCCATAAAGTTCCTGCCCCTATGGAAGAAAAAAAATCAATCAAGTTAAATCTCAACAATTAAAAATTTTGCATCTACATATAACAATGCAAGATAAACATAGAGCATGGAAATCAAAAAGATCCACTAAAGAACTACATAATTATTCCACTGAAGGCGCACTTATTAGCCTCTTCAAATCAAAATGATAGCACAATAAAAATGGAACATACCTGCAAGACTTTGTCGACGTCGATATTCAGATTTTTTCTTGTTCTTTTTGATATCTTCAATTCCCTTGGATACAACATGACCTCCCTCATGAACATCACAATTACTTATAGTTGCATTATTTTTGGATTGCCTTTTCGTCTGGAGTTCATTACAAAAAGCACCAGTGAGTGTCAAAATAAAATAGCAAAAACACTAACAAAAATTTCTCAAGATATACAAGGGCAAGACAATAGTTGAGGAAAATATAAACATACCAATACCATATTGAGGCATTAAAGGAATTTATCAAGCATAAACATACCAATACCATATTGAGGCATTAAAGGAATTATGAAGTCCATCCACCCTCAAGGATTGTTTTCTTCCATTATTATTCTCCTATTACTTCCTAACAAGAAAGCAAATTTTATAATTTTAAAAGTAGCAGTTTATCCTATGAATAAACGCCATGCATAACCATTTTGAAAACTAACTTGAAAGTGGCATATAATATTGCCTTACAAGAATGGCAAAAATATTTGGCAGGGCCAACCATTATGGAAAATTCAAAAAAGTGTAGCTAACAATGGGACACCTCCTGAGCCAAGCTCACTTATTGCTGATCCAGAAAGTGTTGAAGTACCTATAGGTTGAGCTTAACCCTAGTGTATTAATATACCACCTTGGGATATCCAATCAAGTGATCTAAACAAATTTGCACTTCACTAGATTCGTTGAAGCAGCAACCAAGGTTGTCAGATTTGAACTCGGCAAAAACTCGTTCAACTTGGGACTTCTCATCTTGGAACTTCTCGAACCATGACAAATAAAAAAAATTCAAAATATTTTAAATTTTTAGAAAAAAAAAAAATATTACATCCACAAAAATTTATAAAACAACAATTTATCCATCAATTCATCTCATCAAATATAATAATATAAAATATGACCCTTAAAATTTGTCTAAAAACTAAAACATAAATCAAAATTTTCCATATTAGAGAAGTTCCCACTCTTGAACAATGAATTAAAGTCCTACGAGTTTGAAGAATACACACATAATACAAGACACATGAAGTATGTGAACATGACCATATTTAGACTCTTGACGCTTGAAAAGGCATCACAAGAAAATCCTGAGCAAAAACATATTGTGACTCAAAGAGCTCTCACACATTCCTCCCATCACCATTCGACATAGTGGAAAGCGACTTACTTCCTTTCAAACCCAACATGACCTCCCTGTATCTAGAAGCTAACTTGTAGCGACCACTGATTCCTAATGTAGCAAGGACAAAACCAAATCATTGTTGACACCCAAAGACACCTACCAAAGCAATGAAGAATGCTCTACCTCCGACACCCCTCCAGAAGTGTAGAACAGAAAGAAAAAATCCCATTTCATCCTATTCGTGGCCAGGAATAACCATATAGCAAAGCACGATTTTTTCCCTAATCTACAAGTAAGAAGGAAAAGGGTGAATGTGCAGCCCAAACCCTAATTCTATCGAGACAAGAGTGATAAGGATACAAAAAAGCATAAATAAAATTTGTCTTCCAATTTGGGCAAGTTTTGAATCTCATCAGGCTTTCCCTGGGATCTTCCACGGCTACTTGTTTTGGGAGGGTCTCAAAAATACTCGACAAGGCTAAGTCCCTACTAAGTCTCACAATATTGGTAGCAATAGTCAATAGAGTGTTGCTAGAAGCATTCATACTTGTGTCACCTTATATGTCAAATATGTGATCAATGTAACATTGAGGTGTTAATTGGTTAGGTGGTTAAGCCACCATAACCAACCTTGAGTGCTATTTAATAACGTAATAAGAGATGATTGACTAGAGACATTTATGCATTGCAACTCCATCAATGAAACCTATCCTTTATTTTATTATCTCCACCTCTATATCTGTCGTGTGTTTGTACATCCTAAATTCATACATTGTGTCAAAGTAGGGTACCTGAAGCCTTTCATTAAAGCCTAAGAATTTTGTCTGCAAATAATTTAGAGAAGAAGAGAGAGGATCGACATGGAAAATTTTGAAGCGAAAGTGAATTTAAGTTTTTTAAATTTTAAAACAGCCATAAGTTAAGCTTTATCTTGCAAAAAGAGGCCATTGAAATGGGATTAAGAAAAGTTTGAAGAAATAAATACTCAATGCCCAGCACATATACCTACCTCGAGAAATATAGCAAAAGGTGGAAGACAAAAGACCTGCTAGTCGATTGAGACACAATCACCACTGACTATAACGCTCAATTAATACTATGATGACTAGAACAGTATAAAGCTAGATGTATGACAATTAAAAAAAATGATCCCATGAAATCCTTGATTACGATGGGATGATTCATTCAAAATGTGTCAAAGGAAGATTGTAGATCTGAACTTGACGAAAAGCATCAGAAAAAATAAATAAAATCGTAGGGCACTACTAGAGACCTTGAAGATGCTCAATAGTGAGTCATAGTCGACATCCAATAAGAGCCATGTCTAATATCCAAAATTATTTACCCCTCAACAATGAATAAAGTAATTGAAGGTATCTTCAACTTTCATTATTCAAGTAACATTATCAAGTATTAATGTAAGATTTCAACAGTGCACAGAATGACGGTATTGAGATAAAGTTGGACTCCAAACAATAGTAAGAGCTTTATTTTTGGGACCAATACATCTTGAATCAAAACACTCTCCAATCAACATCCCCAACCATAAGCATATTCAGTGTGACAATGTGATGCACAAGGTGAAACTTACTATGGAAGACTATAGCCTCAAGGATGACTTCTATGTCACAGATGTTGGGGCAGTAGATGTTGTTTGGATATTCAATGGCTTATTTCCATAATGACTTACTCCACTAACCACCGAGAGAAATCCCTCTCCTTCCAACAAGATGGCTGAGAAGTCACTCTCAAAGAACTAGAACCTAAAAGCATCCAACTTATGGTCTCAAAACATGTCTAAAATTTTGAAGAGCTACTTTGACATCATAGCTTGCTTTGGGCCTCAAGGCAACTCCTAAGCAAACCTATGCTTTGGGCCTCTCTACGTTACTTCAAAAATATAAGATGGTCTTCCAAGATATGCCTATGAGACATCCACCAGAAAGGGGCATGCAACATGTTAATGAGTTGGATCCGGCCAAAGGTTCCACAGTGGTGCGCCCTTATCAATATGGCCAGTTTCAAAAGTTTGAGATTGAAAATCTTGTGGAGAAACATTTGGAAGTTGGGATCATAACTCCTAGTAAGAGCCCTTATGTTGCCTTGGTTATCTTGGCAAGAAAAAAAGATGCTCATTATCACCTTTATATTGATTATAAAGCACTCATTCAAACCACCATCAAGAACAAGTTCCACATGCTTTGCATAGATGATTTGGTGGATTAGCTACATGATGTCAAATTCTTTTCTTAGCTTGACCTTCATTCAAACTATTACTAGATACTTATACAAGTCCAAGACCAAGAGGAGACTACATTCATGACTCATTAGGGCCACTTCCAATTTCAAATGATGCCATTCATCCTATGGAATGCTCCCACTACATTTCAATCTTTAATGAACAAGGTGTTTGGTAAGTATCTTTGCAAAAATGTTCTAGTTTTCTTTAATGATATACTCATATATAGCAAAGCATTCACAAAGCATCTAGAGCATTTGGATCATGGATTACACACATTAGCCTAGCATAAGCTATATGCAAACATATCCAAGTGGGAATTTACCAAGACTTGCCTATAGTATCTTGACCATATTATCTCTGCAAAGGGTGTTCATATTGATCCTAGCAAGATCCAAACCATTCATGAGTGGCCAATGCCTACGACCCTTAAGAAGATTTGAGAGATTTTGGGATTAGTAGGCTTTTATTGTAAATTTGTCTACAACTTCTTTGTTATTTCTCATCCCCTAACCGATTTAACAAAGAAGGATGTTTTTCATTGGTCCACTAAGACAAAACAAGCTTTTGAGAGCTTAACATAAGCCCTTGCTTGAACATCAATGCTTACTACCCCTAATTTCACCCCACCCTTCATTGGTGTGTGCAATTCCTTTGGGTTTGTTCTTGGTGCACAACTTTTACAAAATGATAGGCCCATTACCCTTGAATGCCAAAAGTTGAATGACAGAGAGAAGCTCGTGTCTACATACAACAAAGAAATGTTGGCCATATGTTAGGTACCTGATCTATTCTAATAAGCAGAAAATAGAAAAACTGAAGCAAATACCAGCGGAACAGCAAAATGTAGAGAACCAAAACACCAAAGATGATACCTTTATTGATAGAAAGCAATGTTCACTTGCCTGTTCGAGGTGGCAACCTCCAGTAGAGCAACGCTCTATTACAATAATTCTCAAGACGAAGCTTTCTCATGCCATTTACTCCTATTTATACTAAATCTATCTTCAAAAGAACAATATAGAGGAAGATCTTTCTAGAAGCGGAAGCTTCTATTAAGTCTTCTTACGTTAGACATTGTCACATTATTAACTAGGCCTTATTTATTAATATCGGCCTTTATTACATGGAATATATGTTATTCTACCTAAGTGAGGGGTTTGTTGATTTTTGCTAAACCTAGAAATGATTTCCACTTCCAATAAATTTACTTCACACAGATTATTTGCACGAAAAAATAGAATGTTCCAAATCTGAAAACTAATGAATGTAAATACACTGGATTTAATCAATGAAAATGCACAACGGAACCATAAACAACACACACATATGAACACAGATATTTCTGGGCAATGCCTGTGGAAAACCATGAAGGGAAAACTAGTCAACTGTGAGAGAAAATTGATTATGCTCATGGAGAAAAATTTTGGAAAGTACAGCAATACAAATCAGCAATCAATGCACCTCGAATATTGTGCCAAACCCAACAGATACTTGTTGCGGCCTAGGAAATCATGCCCAACACTTGGCATGACCTATATGGCCTCCGTTCAATCCTATACAGCATCCATAACCAGCAATTAATGTTGCGGTCTTTCTTGAAAACCATGCCTAGCTCACACGTGTTGTCTTCACTGTATGGCCCTGCTGCAAATCAGATCGTACGACATGAAACAGTACAATTGTACCCTCTTTCTTGTATGGTCCTCTTCCTTGATTTTTGTGCACTCATTTTTCCTTGGGATGCATGCTCCTTCCTTCTCTTTGAATTTCGCCCTCCATTCTCTTGTTGCAATCTCTCTTTCTCTCTTCTTTCAACTCTCAAAAACTTCTCTTCGCTCAATATATGCCTCTCACTCTCCTCAAAACTGCTTTTATAATATATTAATGACCAAATCTCTAACCCTAAGATCTCACCGGTCAAGATTAGATCTTGCCTTCCCACGATCGACGGTTGTAACTTAATCTCTCGTAGAGATGAATTAAATCACTTAAGTCACTCAACTTTATAAAAAAAGTCACTTTAGTCATTAAATAAAAGCCACATTAACTTTATAAATGCAATTATAAAGTTAAATATCTAAAGAGTGTTGCTCGGAAACCTCTGCATGCTAGGCACTGCCAATGTTGAAGTACATGTCCGAGCTACCCCAAAAAATAACACTCCCTCTTAGCGAGGAAGGTACTTTTGGAACCTCCACCTGGATTTGTCTCCAACCCCATCACTCCATCTGCTACTGTAGTTGTTCCCTCTGAACCAGAAAGTTTCCCTACCACCTACACTGGATCCTATGCTGAAGACATGTTCCTCCTCTCCATGCCCTTAGGAGTCTCCTCACACTCATGAGCATCCAACTGTGTCATCTCATACCAGCTGAGACTCTTGACAGTACTGGAAGTAGCCTCACAACCACCTGTCACTAACATTGATCCTGAATCCAAGATCCCCTTGAACTTACTCATAGGTTGTCCCAGCAACCTGTATAACCTCCCCTATCTGACACCAAGCATTGTTGTTGCATCCAGGGTAGCTCCCTCTGGATATATGAACACATGTCCATGCTCGAACATAACTCCATATCTCTCATCCTCCAAAGCTAATACTAAAAGCAAGTTTACCTTCAATTCCAGAACAAACAACACCTCTACCGTCTCCAGAGATCCTCCTGACTCTAGTTGGAATTTCACATGTCCAACCCCCTTCACTACATGCATGGTACTAGTCCCATAATCCACATGACAATCTGAGTTTGTCTCTGAACTAAGGAACAACGACCTCATTCCCATCATATGGTGAGATGAACCACTGTCCACAACCCATGCTCCAATGTCCCCAAACTATGCACTACCACTGCCTGAAAGACAAGACACAAGAGAAAATTCCTTCTTGAACTTCTCAGCAAAATCATCGATCTCAGTTGATGCTAATGTTGCTACCTGTGTCTCCTTCTTGCCCTTCTTCTCGTTTGGACACTGGCTTGCATAGTGTTAAAATTTTAATTAAAAAGTACCTAGGCAAGTGTTTCTCATCCCTAGGCGCCTAAGGGGTGAGAAAGTGCCTAATGTGGGCCCTAGTCATTTAATTTGTGAGATGCAAATTAAAAGGTGACTTTATGACTTTAGTGAGGGGGTGAGTGAAGAGACACTCAATCTCAACCACCCATCTAATCCAATCTCAACCGTTGGATGTGAAACTCCTCACCTACCTAGCATGAGGTCGATTAGGGTATGGGGGCGCACCATTGAGAGGTTGTTCATTTCAATTTTTGGAGAGCAAGAGAAGAAGAGAGGTCGAGCTTTGAGAAGAGGCACGCATCCCAAGGCAACTAGCAGGCACGGTTTTCAAGGTAGCAGACAACAAGAAAGAACAGGTCATATAGTACAGATTTGAAGAGGTCGTACAACATTAATGTGCACATTTTTCGAGGTAGACAGCAACAGGTTATTCTGAGAGTATTGGCACCCATTCCAAGGCTGTCGTATAGTGTTTTTCAAGCATAGAAATCGAGGAATGTGTTGGGCATGATTTTCTGGGCAAAGAAAATCCGTACGGACCTGCACAGAAATCGAGGGTTGTACTATCATAAATTCTGGGCACATTTTTCAAGGGTAGTGGCATGTTTTTCAAGACAGTTTACTGTTGGGTTTTTTCGTACAGTTGCAGTAGAAGTTTGGCATGCAAAACGAGGACAGTTCGTACAACATTTATTGCTAGGACAGTCGTACTGGGGTACGGATTTCTGGTTTAGAAATCGAGGAGCAAACTCCGGAACTGTACAGATAAGTTTGTGTAATTTCTGAAGATGAATATGCTGAAAAAGAATTTCTCAGAAGCCCATAAATAATAAAAAACCCTCTCTCACTGGTTTTCCCCTTGTGGGTTTTTCCAGGGTCGATGTTAGACCGAAAATCTATGTGTCTATAATTTTTTGAGTTTTATATGTTGCTGATATTTTATTTCTGCGTTATAAACGAAGTTCAGAATCCTCATGTTTCAGTTCTAAAATAATTTTTTCTGCTGAGTTTTATTTGTTGTGATAAAACTGGGTTTGGGCATTAAACATTGGCTCAAAAATCAGCGAGACTGAAATTGGGTTGGGGTCTGAAAATTTACATGGTATCAAAGTTGATTTGAAAATAAGCAGAAATTTCAGCAGTCAGAAAGTTGGGAAAACAGTCACTTCACAAGGCAGATTTTTGAATTTTTTATTTTTAGCAGAAAGGGGTCAATGGCTATAGGTTTGAGAGTTGAGGACAAACTTGATGGGGCAGCAAATTTTGGTGCTTAGAAGGAGAGGATGATCTTTCTTTTGCAAGAAAACGAGTTGTGGGACATTGTGGAAAATACCGCAACTCATCCTATTGTGGTACCAACTGATGCTACTCTTCTTGCAGCTTACACTAAGAAGAGTATCAAGGCTAAGAGGATTATTCTTGATGCCATCAAGGACCATTTGATTCCTCATTTGACGAGGAACACAAATGCCTATGAGATGTGGGAGTCTTTGACTAAATTGTACCAGAGTACAAATGAGAATCGGAAAATGGTTTTGAGGGAAAAACTAAAGAGCATAAAAATGACCAAGGCTGAAAATGTGGTCACATACCTTACTAGATTGACACAGGAGAGGGATGAACTTGGAACTGTGGGGGAGGCCATAGTTGACAGTGTGTTAGAATTTAGGGTAAAGTTGAAAACAGCAGTCTCTTTTTAATTTAAAGCAAAAACTACTTAGATCTGAAGCACAAACAGCATATAGAGACAGATCTATTATAGGCAGTGACAGAAGAAGACAAACACAAATCAAAAGATCTCAGATCTTAAAACCATAAAAG
>JASDQU010370589.1:89346-112516 GCA_032191745.1 Picea mariana | reverse complement strand
CAACATATGATGGTCCTCCAACTTCGTAAGGCCATAACTCTCAAACCGTAAGGATTTATGTGACGTTCCACATACCATCGAAAATGGAATGACAAGAACTATCCATCTAGGATTGTTTCAATGAAAAATTCGTTGATATTAATCTCATTATTCCAAAATTAAGCATGGGTTATCTAACGATACTTCTAGGATAACTCAACCGCAAAGCATCTTCCTGTGAGGTGTTTCACCATAAGGGGGCTACTTTGGAGTTCATCCATTTTTAATCCTTATAAACCATGATAAGATGGTAATGAGTCATATTTACATCAATCCAACTATGCATCATCTATATATGAAAATGCATTGATCCATCCTTATCTATGCAATGAATCCACTTGACATCATGGACAATACATACTTCATCAATATACTATTACAAGACATTGTTCCTTTGACATCAATCCTTTGACATAAATCAATCCTTTGACCTTTGACATCAATCATTTGGAATCAATGACAACATGATCCAACAATCTCCCCCTTTGGCATTGATGGAAATACAAACATTGATGTCAACACCAATCATTGATGGACACATTTAGACAAGGCATTGCTCTACATAAATAGTCATCTCAATCACATCAATGTGACTATCTTTCCCCCTTTGAAATCAATGGAAAAGAGTAGTTCTCTCCTTGGGGTTGCTCCCCCTGTCTGAACTCTCCTTGGGGATGCTCCCCCTGCCTGAATGCATTTGATCTTCCTCTGAATAATATCTCTCCTTTTGAATAAGGGATATCACTCTGATGTAATGATGAAGTCATATCGCTCATGCCTCCCCTATGACCATCGCTCCCCCTGAAACTATGCCTATGTGTTCTTTATCCAAGTATAGGGATCCTTTTCCAAGTATTTTTATTTGTATCTGATAAATCTGTCCTCCTGGAATCATGGGAATAAGAATGACTCCCCATATGGGTATGTCTCCCCCTATCTTCTCTACAATATGAACAATATGATACCACTGCAATATGTTTCTGCTGCAAATGCTACTACTCAATCGGAACATAAATCAACTGCTCTTTCTATGATGATCCTTGGACCTGTCCATGCATCAAACTCGTGCCATACCATACATCATGAAGCAAAGGATATGTCAACAATGAAATAGAGAATCGTGAATAAAACATCAACCAAGTACATCATGTACCAAATCGTGTGCCAACCATGCACAACACCCATGTACCAACACTATAAAATGTGCCATAAGATATCATCAATGGAGTGCATCAACCATATTCCAATTAACATGTTCCAACTATGTATTATCCATATGCTCCTACCTATATGCCAACCATGTGCCTCAAACAAGTGTCACATGCTTCTACCATGAATCAAGCATCATAACAAGTGTCTCAACTATATTATCCCATATATCATGTACCAAGTAATGCCAATGGTGTACATTAGCCAAATACTATCATCCACAAAGATATACCATCTATGAGTGTATCAACATGCACTAAACATGTATCACCACCTGTACCAAGCAAGTGCATCAACCATGCACCAATACCACAACAAGATGAACCATAATCAAGATGTGTCCTCATATATGAATGCCATATCAACCATATACCATGTGCCAATCATATTTCTAGTAGGTTCCTCTAACAATGTGCTAAATGTGTACCAAACATGAATAAACTATAGATCAAGCTATGAATCATCAATGGTGTAAAAAATGACCACTTCATCAACTCATCAACTACATGTCCCAATATGTAGCTCATCCATATGCCAAATGCATGCACTAAGATATCCAACAAATATGCTTCCAATAATACATCATAAGATATATCAATGAAACTCAAATATGTACCAACCATGTACCCCAACAGATCAGCCTCAACCTTCATTCACTACAACAAATACTAAGCATCCAATATGTACTAGAAGTGTGCCTCAATAGATCAATGACATCTCTAGCTATCATCATCGTGATATATCTCATAACCAAAGTGCCATAACTTCATTGTCACAACCATCATTGTTCTTCAACAAAAAAATGTCTCAATCCACACTCTAGGGTTAGTACCATGCATCCAAGATAGTATTTCAACACTTAACCATATGTCACCACCATACATACATCAATTATGTATGCCAACATGTAATTATGAAAAACCATAGCAAACAATGTCAGACCCTGAAAAAAACCATGTTAGACCCTGCTAGAATCATTGCAAATAGAGGATTTTGGATATTCTTTATCGTCATTGTTCTTGATGGAGTTGTCTTTACGGTCTTACTTTTTTCTTTGGTATCTCTTCTCTAGATTTAGCCATATATCCTTGGCGGAAGTGCATTGTCCTGTGATCTCTTTGATAGAACTTGACAATCCACTAAAAATGGTATTGAGAGCCAATGCATCATTCTTCTTTTCTTCCCTTTAAGCTGCAAACTTTGACTTGTTCTTCAAAGGAACTGATCCACCAATAGTTTCTTTCCAAACACCCACTCCTATTTCCTTCAAATGCACCTTCATTTCTATTCTTCATGTAGAATAGTTTTCCTCATCAAGGATTGGCACTTCATCATCCATTTGTGTGTCCATGGATCTCGTCCAAGCTTGTTAAGTCTTATAGTGAAGGCCCGCTCTGATACCAATTGTTGGACACAACAACCACAATGAGAGGGGGGGATGAATCAATGTAGGGATCTTTTTAAAACTTCCCCTTCACAAAAATCCTTAGCTAGAAATCACCATTTACTCATTACTTATTGTTTTAATTTATAACCAGTTAAATGTGAACATACATCAGCAACATATATCAGAAAAATATATCATCAATAAGTCATCACCACAAGGAACAAAAAGAACACAAGATGTATGTACAATTTTCCTTTTATTATGGACTACAATCCTTGGGTTATCAAAAACAACTGAATAGAGTTACAACTCCACAAGTGCACCAACTTTGCAATGCAAGACTCAGCTTACACAACTCAGCACCAACTGAGAAGAGGAATCAATCCTCAACAGATACCAATCTGTCAATAGGTACGTGACCTGTCAGTAGTGCAACATGCGTATGTATGTTCCCTACCAGTAGTACATATCACATATGTACGTGGCTTGTCTATACTACAACCTATGTATTCCTTCTGAGCAATTAGGGTTTTCTCTCCATGAAACACTCAGATCCTCTATAGCCTTCAGTCACATTCACTTCTGTCTTTCACTGTCCAATCTGTACCACAACCAATATCAACACATCCAAACTCTCCAACAACTTACTCATGATCCTCAACCATACAATATGAATGCTACTCAAACATAAGTAACCAATATATTATGGAAACCATATCAGTATTGAAACATAAGAGTGTTTATCACTCTATCAATCAATCAACATAACCATATCACAACAACCATACCAAGAATGCCTCAATAATTCACCATACAATAAGCAAGAGAATCCATGAAGACAACTATGCAACCATACCAGAGTTTCTATGGAAGATATGAGCCCATAGAATGCAGATCTAGAACTTGCTTTAGTATTCGAGAACATGGCATCATCTCACACTCAAATATTCATGACTTTATCCAACTGTATGTGCTATGTCCTCCTTCATCCTACGTGTGTATGTGTCTTGACTCACTGTAGCTCGCGTATATATGTGCTCTGGCCCACTATTGCCCACATACTCCTTCAGCAACTAGGGTTTCTGAACTTTCAAAACTTTCGTCATCATGATCTCAGACTTATAGAAACTTTGATGCATCCATGAGATCCTCCAGTCAATATCTCTCTCAGAATAGATCTTCAAGATATTCTCAAGAGATGTCTATCACAAGGTACCCTTGCCTCTTATTTATACTCTCCAAGTAGCTTCCTTAGAATCATATTCTAGGCCACTTTGTCCACATATCCACTTTTTCCACATAGTCACCTATGTCCAACTTTGCCCAATTTTCCACTTGTCCATGTATCTAATAGCCACTTGACCACTTAAACCATTTTCCTCATTTTAGGGTTATTCTTCTTATAACCACTTTACATAATTAGAAAGTTCTCCATTTACTTTATTATTTAAATAATATTCCTTGACTTTGTCACTTCACTTTATTATTTAAATAATCCTCTTTGACTTTGTCACTACACTTTATTATTTAAATAATCCTATTTGAATTTGTCACTTCACATTATTATTTAAATAATCCTCTTTGACTTTGTCACTACACTTTATTATTTAAATAATCCTATTTGAATTTGTCACTTCACATTATTATTTAAATAATCCTCTTTGACTTTGTCACTTCACTTTTAAATAATTTCTTCTTTGCAAGAACTTTGAATTCTTTGACCTTTTGGGGCTTCAAACCAACACTCCAACTTTGTAAGGCCATAACTCTCAAACCATGAAAAGTTATGTGACGTTCCACATATCACCATAAATGGCATGACATGCACTATCCATTTAGGATTGTGTCATTGACAAATTCACTCATATTCATCTCATTAGTCCACAATTAATCATGGGTTCTCTAACCATACTTCTAGGATAACTCAACCGCAAAGCATCTTCCTGTGAGGGCTTTAACCATAACGGGACCACTTTCGAGTTCATACATTTGTACTCCTTATCAACCATGATAAGACAATAATGAGTCATCTTTACATCAATCCAACTATGCATCATGTATCTATGACAACACATTGATCTATCCTTATCTATGAAATTAATCCACTTGGCATCAAGGACAATAAATACTTCATCAATATACTATGACAAGACATTCTTCCTTTGACATCAATCGTTTGAAATCAATAATTTGGAATCAATGACAACATGATCCAACAGATAGGTGGAGAAGGAATTCCATCTAGAGATCATACAAGTCATGGAGAAGAGAAATAAGAGGCAGTTGTAGGTGGGTTTCAGAGGATAGAAGCTATAGGAAATCATAGCACCGTACATAAGTGTCCATGCAAGTTTTTTGTACATTTACATGGTTCACAGTAAAGAAGGTTGTGTATTTATGTGGGTCAACTGAAGGAAAACCTTGTAAACCTCAAATTACATGTTGTTCAGGGGCCATATGACTATAACATGCCCGACCCCCTAATCCTCACTTAGGCTGGTAGGGTGTCACAATTTCTCTCTTCATAATTCTCAGGAGAGTACTTGGAAACATCAGTGTCTATGTGATGATTTCTCCTATAAAAACATAAGCTACATTACGTATTACAAATTCATGGTTACGGGTCTCCTTCAACGTCAATTGAGGTATACAAGAATATAAACATCCCAATCGTATGGTTGGCATTCCTCCTCGGCCTCATCTACACGTGTTGTAGATAATTTGGACCTACTCCCATTAGGTTACTTGCTCACCAGATTTGCCAACCTCTACGATGGAATCATTACAATGGATTACCTTAATGATCTAATCTATTTCAAATATCCTATTTTAATGGATACAATTTCATCACAACCTCTACTCAATCGATGGCTACCCTCCTATCATGTCCTAGTCTTACCATTCCTATTGGGGTCCACCTCAATTTATGGCTGAGATAAAGTCTCATCCATTACATATCGACGACATACTTTCTTTCTTGGAACTCCTCCTTATCGAAGTATCTCCATTCTGACTCCATTAACTACTCCAAATCAGCCACTCTAAACACACATTCCATGATAGATCAGATGGTTCTCATTCACTTGATCCAGTGAATGTATTATGGCTCAGAGGATCCAACTAATCACTAGATAAGGTAGAATAACTCTCCTCCTAGGGGAATTTCTCATGAGATCTAATGGTTGTAATCCTATAGAATTTTTTTGCGATATCTATGGTCCTTAGACTCCTTGTCATTAGAATTCTCCTTCAAATCTCCCTTTTGGAACCCTTATTGACCTTACGTTGATAGACTATCATCTGGATCCAACGATCCCAAAATACAACATATCCATATTCCAACAAATCAAATATTATTGTTAACTTGGGATTTCCCTCATTGGATTCTTGTTACGATCTGGCCCTTGATTTCTTTGATGGGTACCCCATATGATCAATGGTCTGTATTTTCTCACTACGTCAATCCAACGACTGCAATTCATTCTGACTGAACTTGGGTTTTCTAAAGTATGCCACCCCTTGTACAGAGTGCCTTCCTACAATATGTCACCCCTGTTCCAGGCAATGATACCACAATGGGAATGATTAATTTGAATTCCAAACTTGAGATGATCTAAGAAGGTTACTCTCCTTCCTCCTTTGAAAACAAAAAAAAAAACCCCTTCCCACTGAGCCTAGGGTCTCTACATATTTATCAGGTGGTTTATCAACTATATTCCCTCTTCACAAGGGATTCCCTTCTCTCCTAAACAGTCCCTTAGTTACCTCACCTTACTAGTGTCTCTTTTTGTCCAGTAAACACCAAGTTGTAGCCCTCTATTGCTCTAGTAATGATCTAGTTCTTCTCTGTTTTAGGGTGATCAATCTTAAATTGGATAATCTTCCTATTTTCCTTAAGGAAATATTCATTTTTTTTCTTCTTCAATCTGTGTCCACTAGAACCTATGCTCACTGTGCCCTTTTTCTCTATGATTCTACCACTAACACTTTCTTCTCGAGTTCCTGTGTACTCAGATATCCTATGTTACCATTATCTACTACTTGATGTATTCTCTTTCATCTATGAATTTGGTCTCACATCCCGTGTGTTATATTTGGTGGTGTTTCTTCCACCTTTTGGTCTCTTCCTCTACCAATATCCTTGGAATTTTCATGGCCTTCCTACAGACATGACCAGTAGTCCACAGTTCCCATTTTGAAGGGATAAATTGTGGTTTCCTATTGTTATCCATTCAATAGTCCCCTTTCTTCTTCAAAATACCAATCCATCAATCAACCATTAACTACCTCAACCACTTCCCTAACCTTCCATAACTGGTCACGTGGCTCATTCATATTGGGTACACTGTGAGGTATGAGATTATTCTTAGAAAGCATCAGTTAGCTTGTTAAACAAGCTTCTCATTTTCTTGATAAAAATAACTCAAATCCCCACTCCATGTAACTTCATCAATCCCTGCGTCATCCATTCCCTACTTGTGTATTATGGCTAGTACTTGCAAGGATATTCCCTCTGATCAGTCAACAATTTTGGTGTTTTCATCAAATTAAAACATAATTACATTCTTCAAAAACATATTTATATGAAGTATTATCATAATTACAGTCTTGGGGGAAAACATGGTCTTACATTCCCCTCCCCTTTAAAAGAAACACCATCCTCGGTGTTTAAAAATCATGTATGTACAATTATACAGAAAACCAAATTGGGTATGCAAATATCATGGCATATTCCATCTCCCATATAGTCTCATCTTCTCCAAAGTGATTCCATTGCACCTTGACCTGCATGATGGTTTGGTTCCAAAGCATTGTTTCTCTCTTGTCCAGAATGCTTTAAGGTTCGGGCTGGAATTATCTCTTTGGTTGCATATGTATCATAGTCTGATCAATAATATGATTAGTGTACATACTTATTTAATAGAGACACATGGAACACATCATGAGATTTAATAGTAGGTGGTAATGCAAGTGTGTCTGCCATTGGTCCTATCCTTTCTAGGACTTCAAATGGTCCATAGTAGCAGGGTGCCAACTCAACACACATTCCCATTCTCAAGTAACTTATTTTGGGTTTCACTCAGAGCTACACATGATCTTGTACTTTGAACTCTTTGTGAGTCCTATTGCTATAAACATATTTTTTTTGTATGTACTAAGCTACTTTCATATTCTACCTTATATTTACCATGCCATGTTCCATTTCTTTCATTAATTCTGGTCCAAGTGTGATCTTATCCACTGAGCTATCCCAACTAGTTGGAAATCTACACTTTCTTCCATATAGGACCTCAAACAAGCTCATCTTCAATGATTGTTGGTAACCATTGTTGAAGGCAAACTCTACCAGGGGTAGATAATATTCCCACTCCTTAGGTCGATGCATAACATGCATCCTCAAAATTTCCTCTAACACTTTATTCACCCTTTCGGTCTAGCCATCTGTTTGAGGATGGTAGGCCATGATAAATGATAACTACATCTCCAAGCCTGCAAACAAGATTTTATATAATTTTGAGGTGAACTTAGCATCTCTGTCTGATATTATGGTTTTAGGAAACACATACAATATGAAAATTTATTTTATAAAATGTTAGCAACGTCTATGTATTTAAAAGTAGACTTAATGGGAATAAAATGAGTTTCCTTGATTATCTTATCTCTTGATTTTCTTAGGTAGACCTGTATTGAAATCCATGGAAACCACTTCCCATTTCCAATCTGGAATAAGAGCTACAATAGACCTATAGGACGTTCATGCTCAAATTTTACTTGTTGGCACTCTAAACATTTTTAAATATACTGAGCAATGTACTGCTTCATTTCCGACCAATAATACAAATTCCTTTTTTTTGTCACCATTTTCTGGTAACTAAGGTGACCTACATATGGTATTGTATGGAATTATTCCATGACCAGATGTCTTAGATCTATTGAATTGGGCATGTATAGTCTGTTCTTATACAACAACAAAATATCATCCCCAAGATGATATCCCTCATACTTCTTTTCCTTGGGTTCTTGTTGTAATCCTTTCATGACTTGATTGAAGAACTCATCATCTTGCAAGAGGGTTTTGATACTCTTCTTGATTTTGGTCTCTCCTACACTTCTTGTTACTAAGTGTATTTTCTGGACGCTTTAGCTGAGTGCATCCACCACTTTATTTTCCTTTCCTTTTATATGTTTTATTTCAAAATCAAACTCGCTAATCAGTTCCATCCACCTGGCTTATATATCATTCAACCTTGGTTTGTTGAATAGGTAATTTATACCACAGTGGTCGATCATCGAGATACATATTTTCCCAAGTAAGTAATGTCTCCACATCTTCAATGCATGCACAATAGCTTCTAACTCTAGATCATGGGTGAGATATTTATGCTCATGCTCATTCAAATTTCATGATTCATAACAAATGAATTTCCCTTCTTGAATGAGAATTCCATTGAGTCCTTCTTTGTAAGAATCTGTGAAAACCAATAAATCCTTTCCTCGGTTTGTGATCTTTGTAATAGGGGAATTATTCCGAAGGTGCTTTAGTTGCTAGAAGCTTTCTTCACACTCTTGTGACCATATAAACTTCTTCCCTTTTCTTTGTAATGAAGTAATAGGATTACCAATCTTGGAAAATAACTTTATGAATATCCTATAATATCCTACCAATCCCATGAAGGATCTTACTTCTGTCACATTTCTAGCGGTAGGACAATCCATGATGGCCTTGATATTTTTAGTATCCATTTTCACTCCTTCTGCTAAGATCACATGGCCTAGATATTGGATTTCCTTTTGAAAGAATCAAATTTATTGAACTTTCCATATGTTGGGCACTTTAATTGTCTAAATGAATAGAAAATTAAGCTGTTCAATATAAACTGTCAAACCAGGGAAGTCTGTTATTTCAAGATAATTGTGCATAGTCTATGCTAGATTATGGAAGCAACACTAATCTAATTGTAGTAGGGAAAAAGAAACAAAAATTATTACTAACACAATTATGCTAACACAGCTGGAGTTCTACAAAATTGAAATCACAAATTGAAATCTAAACTGATGAATGTATAAGAATTCTGGATTACCTACTCTAATATAACTTTCTATTTTACTTTTGCAGGAAGAAGTTCTTTACTAATTGCAGAAAGAAATCTACTTATTGCAAGAAAGTAATCCACACTTTTATTTTCTTTTACTTGAAAACAAGATTTTAACCTAATGAAGAAAAAGGGAAAGTAGTTCTCCAACAGTTTTCAGCAATTGACTTTTAATTCTCATGAGACAGATTTATGCGCATCTAACAGGAAGGAACTAGACTGTAACAACAACTGTATTCTAGAATTGTTTAACAGATAAACCATTCACATTAAAACAACTATTATGGAATTCAAAATAGAGGGGAATCTCTGAGGAAGGTGGGCCCTTTCCTTCTCACTAAATCCTTTCAAAGAAATAGGCTACAGTCTGCTAAATAAATTCAATCCACTCTTCTATTGATTTTCCAAAATGTTGTGTACAATAAGCTTTACTTCAATTCACTTTCTCACAGTTACAATCTGTCCCTCTGATTACAAAAGCTCTGCTATTTAAAGTCAGAGTCATTTAGTTAAAACAAAATCAAAATAGCCTTGAGAATCCTCGATTCTCAAGTTGTTCGTATAATATCATTAATACAAGATCTAGAACTAATCTTGTAATTTGAAGCATGTAACAGTAGGTGTAGCAGCTTTCAGGATCGGTGGCATTTGTTGCAGCAGTTGCGTAACAACAGAATCAGTGGCACCTATTGCAGAAGTCATGTAACAACTTCCAAGATTGGTGCATAGCTGTAACAACTTCCAAGATTGGCGCATAGCTGTAACAACTTCCAAGATTGGCACATAGATGTAACAGCTTCCAAGATTAGCACATAGTTGTAACAACTAGTGTAACAACAATGAGAATTCTTTAAGACTTGGTTGTTCTATTCATTTTTATCATTAGCTGAATCATTTTATAGGTAAAACATGTGAACGTTACCAATCAAACATGCTAAGTAAATGAAAATATAAAAGCAAGATAAATTATTCATACCTTGGGAAAAAAAGGTCTTATCACGCATTATAGTAGGCATTAGCTTAGAGATGATAAGGTTGAATAGGAAAAATATATAATGAAAAAGGGACATTTATGGGTCCTAACATGCCCCCCAACAGAAGACATTGCATGTCCTCATGCAAAACACATTCAAACCTTACTTTGTAGCTAAATTAGGGAACTGGCTCCTCCAGTGAAAAACTGCTAAAATAAATTGATAAGTGCCTGTATGGAAAAATGTTGTGTCAAAAAGAAAATATGTGGTGTCAACAATCTGTCTGAGCTGCTTTGTCTTGAAGAAAAGAATCAGTTTGAGTTTCTTGACTAACAAATCGTGAGGAAAACAAAGGTTCTTGTTTGAAATTTGTTCGTAAACCAACACCTGCCTTATGACATTGAGATCTCCTCAGTTGTGTTGTTCTATGTGTAGGAGTAAGTGCATGTTCAGTCTTGACTGAGAGAGTTGTTGGTCCTCTAGCAAATGACACTTTTACTATCTTATAACCTGACTCAAAGTATATGTTTCCACACTCAAATCACATGAGTTCTTTATTTCTTTCCATAATAGCTTTTGTCAGTGCTAGGATGTCCAAAGTAATCCCTTCTAGATTCTTCTGTCAAGTTGTCTCCAATTCTTGTTTCATGGTATGTAAATTTTCTTTGAGGCTTTCATTTTCTATTATGAGTGCAGTAATTTTGGAGTTTTTTGTAGTCCTTATCTTTCGCTCAATTTGGACAGACAGTTGGGCAAGTGGTACATCCTCAACATTATTTGTAACTAGTTATTGTGGAGTAGTTATACTGTCAATAGGTTTTTCTGGTGGAACAACTATTTCTTGTGTAACAACTGGGTCTATCATGACTGCTTCTTGAGGAACAATCTCGTCTTGGACAACTGGTTCTTGTGGAACAACTTCATCCTGGATGACTTGTTCTTGGATACCAGTCCCATTGTGTGCAACTGTGTCTACTGGCACTCTTAGTTCACTGGAAGAGACTGGTTCTGATGTGACAGTCTCTTCATCAATCATAGAGGATAATGGACAAAGAATAGGAATAGCCTATTCCATAGCTTGTCATCCAATTTCCGCTTTTGCAAAGCTGGTAGACCTAGTTTTTCTCCTAGGTAAAATAGAAACAAAAGAAGAGGCTTTCTTCTTCGTTGTTG
This sequence comes from Picea mariana, assembly GCA_032191745.1. NCBI lineage: Eukaryota > Viridiplantae > Streptophyta > Pinopsida > Pinales > Pinaceae > Picea > Picea mariana. The sequence continues at coordinate 100,640 of JASDQU010370589.1, read as the reverse complement.
GAGGAGGAACATACTGTTCTTCCTCAACCACACAAGTAGGAAATTCAGGTATACTTGGGTTTTCTATGATCTTGACATCGTTACTTGACATATGATGCACAGAATCATCAAGCTGAGCCAATGATTCTGCTGGGATTGGAGTACATTCAGTCTGAATTCAGAGAATAATTGTCTGCAGTTATGGGCACAAAGTAAAACCTGGTATACGTATCTCTGTAGAGTTCTCTGTCACAGCAGAAAAAGGTGTTTGAGTTGCTACTGATATAATTGGGTCAAGGTATTTCTGATATTTTCTCTTGAATGGACGTTTTCTTTTCTAAGATAATCTACTGACAGTGATAGTAGGGCTTGGAACAGTTGTTGCAGCAATAGGTGGCTCTGCCAGTGCAACAATAAAAGGGGCAGTCATAATTGTTGTTGCAGTGGATTGTTCTGACCTTGTGCGCTTTCTAGGTGATCCAGATATAGGAACAGGGGTTCTTTGTTTAGGAGAAGGGGGTAATTTTTCAATAACATTTGTCGCAGCCAAGGGCTGGGATGCATGGCTCGATGTAGTAGCTGGTTGTTCCTCATTTTGAGAAATCACAGCTATAGGCTATGTCAATTCACCTCCATCAAGGCTTGTCTAGTTGGTGCTAGGATGGCCGCAGGTTATGCACTTACTTCTCTGGTTTGTCTTGCGGGCAACAACAGTAGGGGTTTGGACTGTTGTTGCAGCCGAGGGCAGAGACTCAGGAAGAGGTCCAAGCATATCTACAGGTATAGAAGGTGGTTGGTCTACTACAACAGGTAATGGCTTATTGGAAATGCCCATACCTTTTTGAATTAATAGTCCGATGAGTCTATGATTAGAAAGGTAGTTCTTGGGGTTTTTGGATTTTTTTAAAAAATGAGCCATGTTTTTCAATGAATGGAGGAGAAAATAAGGAATGTTTATGAATTTATGATGTCACATATGTGATAATAACATGAAATCAGAAAAATAAACAACTTGGTACCTTCCTTCACAGGTAATGAACCTTTTGACGAACTCTACAACTTTCCCCCATGGATCTGGTAAGGAATGGACATCCGCACCTCGGCCTTTTGTCTGAATTTTCTCATTGTTGGCGAGGAAAGCTTTCTGAGCATCTAGAAGATGTGTTTTTTGGTTAAACCACCGATCTCCTGTTGTTGGCAACCCTGTGACAACAACAATGCTTTCTTCTGATATTAGAATCCTTACGCCATTCACTATTGAATATCCTTCAGTGAGATTTTGACTAAACTCCAATACCTCGTCCTCATTAAATCCCTGCAGCTTATTAAAATACGATATCTAGCCGGCCTAGAAAAATATTTGGTAGGCCTCTGGGTGTAACAACAAAGTGTCCAAATTTGTGGGCTCATACCTCACAGATGATCCTCCCATGATGTTTCTTGAGAGTCTAACAGGCATGTAGGAGGAGAGACTAGCACCTAAACTAGAAACGCAGCTGGTTCGAACATGGTTTTCATGTAGAATACAGTGTCTCAGCAAAAAGAAGTGTGGTCGAAAAGGTGGTGAAGGTGAGTATAAAATATCGTTTGGATGGATAGACTTGGATCCCCCCCCCCCAACTAATCATATTGGCTCTAGGTGGATCAATTTAGCACAAGTGGTGAGAAAAAGGGAAAGCATGCTTTTATATATTCATTACTTTAACACGTAGGATTAGTCACGTACCTCATATCTTACCGCACATAACTATCTGTCAAAGTGTTCGCGCTATCCAACCACCATCTAAGCTGCATGGAATAGATAACATGACGAAGGATAGTGTGAGAAATGACGATATGACAACTGGAGCAGATATGGAGTCCTTTCTTGAGATAATCAGTTGGAAGTCATAGGATGTGAAGTCAAGTAATGATGAAACAACACTTTCTCTTAGAGAAGGCAGAAAAAGATAGCTACAGTATGAACAAATTAGTGGTGTTGTAGCATGTAAAGAGTGTAGAGCTAGAGTAGCAGTATTTGGTAGAAATGCGAAAAAGAAAGATTGAAGTGGCAAGAAAGAATAACAATGATCAGTGTATCAGCAGGTACTTCAGCCAAAATGGTGAAGGTAGGTGTAACAACAAATGAGATGGTCGGAAAAGAAAATGGTGTAACCGCATGAAAAGCGACCATGGTGTAACAATAGGGAAATTGGCCAAATTATCGGAAAAGGGTGTAACAACAGGAAATCGACCAATTTATCTGAAAAGGGTGTAACAGCAGGAAAATCAACCAAATTGTCGGCAAAGGGTGTAATAGTAGGAAATCGTCCAATTTTTCGGAAAAGGGTGTAACAGCAGGAAAATTGGCCAATTTGTCGGAAAAGGGTGTAACAACAGGAAATCGACCAATTTGTTTGAAATAGGTGTAACAACATGGAAATTGCCCAATTTGTCAGAAAAGGGTGTAACAACAGGAAATCGGCCAATTTTTCAGAAAAGGGTGTAACAGCAGGAAAATCGGCCGAACACTGCATCACTTAGTTTTTAGGAAGTTTTTCAACTTCCATAAACTAATCATTTGTTGCCTTTTCTGTATTCATCCATGTTGTTCATCAATTCACTTACACACTCAAAAAATGCTTGATACCCTTCAAGGATGAATTTATTAGCATAGTAAACACAATAAAAAAAACAGAGAAATTTAAATTTTGTCAAGTTTATTTATATACAAGGTCTGAGAAAAATAAGTCCTAAGGTTGAGAAAGGGAAGGAGCAAGCTCCATTCCTTTTAAGAATTGATAACCTATATCGGCTGAACATATAGATTTGAATTCTCCCTTGGACAATGGATGATGATACAAGCACAGGCGATGACCATTTTCATGTAACTGTGTATCGGATCTATCAATAGTGATCAACCTGACTATCCCATTGGGAAAAACAATGTCTGCCTCATAAGGTCCTAGACATCATGTATGCAGCTTACCCTGAAATTCTTTACAGCGTGAATCATACAATAGAGCCCAATCTCCTTTCTGGAATAATTTCTTCTTGATGACTTGGTCATGCCATTTTGTTCTTTGTTGTTGAATCACCAAGGTTTGATGAATAGAATCCAAACGCTTTTCATCAAGCTCATTGAACTACTACAGTCTGGCCTTCTATGCCATAGTCAAGTCAAGGTTGACTGCTGATGCAATTCTTAAGGTTTTGATTTCGAATTCAATGGGAAAAACAGGGATTTTTCCATATACCAGCTCATAAGGAGAAAAACCAGTTGTGTTTCTCCAAGTAGTTCGGTAATCCCATAGAGCTTCATGCAATCTGTCTGTCCAATCCTGACGATGTTCTCTCATTGTTTTAGTAAGAATGGCTTCGATAACTTTGTTGGTACTTCCCACCTCGCCATTGCCTTGTGGATGGTATGGAGAAGCTATTCTATGTAAAAAATGATATTTATTGATTAGGACTTCAAGTTTATGTGATGTGAAAGGGGGTCCTCCACCAGTTATTAATTCTTTGGGAACTCCAAAACTAACAAAGATATCTTTGAACAGAAACACTAAGACAGATTCTTCTGAGGCCCTACTGAGTGCTTTCGCCTCGACCCATTTGGTCATGTAATCTGTACAGACCAATATATATACTTTTTTATTAGAAGGTGGGTTAATGGGCCCTATGAAATCCATGGCCCATATCTCAAAAGGAACACTACTTGAGGCTGAAGAGGCATCTCATCTCTATGATTTGGTTGACCCATTCGTTTCCAACTGTCACAAGTTTGAACGTATTTCTTGGCATCTTGAAATATGGTGGGCCAAAAATAGCCCATCCTTAAAATTTTATGCCCGGTCCTTTTATCAGCAAAATGACCCCCACAAGGGCCATCATGGCAAGCCTTAAACAGATCATACACTTCATCATCCCTTAAACATCTCTTGATTTCCTGATCCAGGCCTGTGTAGAAAATGTATCCTCTTATCCAACTATACTGAGAACTCTTATGAATAATCTTCCTTCTTTCTTGAGGAGATAAATGGGGAGGTACCTTCCCTGCAACCAAATAATTAGAAATGTATGCATACCAAAGTGAGTGAGCAGATACTACAAACAAATGTTCATCTAGAAAGGAATCATCAACAAGTAAATTATCATCATTTATATGTAATCTTGAGAGAAAATCAGCAACCACATTTTCTTTTCCAGGTCTATCTACTATAGTGATGTCAAATTCTTGTAGTAGTAACAACCATCTTATTACTCGGGCATTAGTGATAGGTTTATTCATCAGATATTTAATTGTTGTATGATCAATATGAATAAAAGTAGGATATCCAATGGCGTAATGCTTGAATTTATTGATTGCATAAACTACTTCTAAGAATTCTCTTTCGGTAACTGTATAATTTAATTCAGCAAGAGCCATGTTCTTGCTGATATAGTAGATAAAATAGGGCTCTTTGTCTTCCTGTTTCCCTAGTACTACATTGATTGCAGTATCTTAGGCATCTGAAGAAATGTGAAACGGAAGAGCCCAATTGGGCCCTCTCAAAATGGGATTTGTGGGAAATTTATGTTTTAGATCTATAAAAGACAATTCACAGTGGTCAGTCCAACGAAAGTCAACATATTTTGTTAATAGAAAAAACAATGGGGAAGCTAGTTTGGAATTTTTTTTAATGAATCTTCTGTAATAGCCAACATGCCCTAAAAAACTTCTTATCTCTTTCTGAGTTGAAGGATTTGGAATATCCAAAATTACCTAGATTTTGGTTGGGTCTACCTGAATTCCCACATAAGAAATGAAGTGTCCCAACACTACTCCCTCGCTCATCATCATATGGCACTTTTATGTACTCAAAGAAAGATGAGACTGTATACATATTTTGAGCACTTTTTCCAGATTAGCCAAGCCTTCATCAAAATCAATGCCATAAGGTGTAAAGTCATCCATGAATATCTCCATACAGTCATTCACCATATCAGAAAAAATACCAATTACATCTCTCTGGAAGGTGGTTGGTGCATTACACAAGCCAAATGGGAGAACCTTGTAAGAAAATGTACCTCAAGGGCTGGTAAAAGTGGTCTTATCTTGGTCTTGTGGAGAAATTTTTATTTGGTTATAGCCACTAAATCCATCTAAGAAAGAGAAAAAAAAATTCCCAACTAGGTTGTCTAGTACCTGATCAATAAATGGAAAATGGAAATGATCCTTCTGCATGGCTTTATTCAGGGCTCTATAGTCTACACAGACTCTCCATTTCCCATTCTTTTTAGGAACAATAACCAATGGTGAGACCCACTCACTGTCTGATATAGGCAGGGATGATTTTAAGGATAGAAATTTATTTAAAAATGTAGAAACCATGGCGAATCTTACAAATCCTTCATATGCCAACTACAAATGATTAGCGATATTTTTGTAAAAATATTCAAATTTCTAAGGATTTTATATAGTTTTTATAAAATTTTGGTGATTTTTAAGGTAAATAATTTCATCATATAGAATTTGGACGAATCATTTTTAAAATACGAATCTCATTTTTGGAAAAACCATGGAAAATTAGCCCATGAGCGAAATTTAGCCCCTAAAATCATCCCTGGATATAGGGTAAATGAAATCAGCATTGAGAAGTTACTGGAGTTCCTCTTTAAAAATTTCTTTAAGGTTTGGATTCATCCTCCTTTGGGGTTGGAAAATGGGTCGGCATTCTTCTTTAATGTATATATGGTGGGTACATAGTTCATAGGAAATGCCTTTCATATCCATGTAATCCCAAACAAATGCTTCTTTATGTTCAATCAGTAATTTCATCAATCAGCGAGTTTCAGTAGTGGATAGATCGGGATTGATGTTCAGGGTTTTTCTAGGTTCAATTTCTACAGCGATGCTCTTGGAAATGAATTTAGGAAACAATTCAGTTGTTTCATCATCTATTGTTACAACATTTGCCGTTACAGCTAAATCATTTTGATTTTTAGTGCTTTCTGAGAACATTTTTGAGATCATGTCTTCCTGGATGATGGGGTCAAAGGCTCTAATCAATCGGTGGTGCGTGTTCCATGTGAAAAAAGAGGATTCATAGATAAAGAAGTTGATTAATTCGTCCTCTGTCTCATCTTTGAAACTCAGGGCTTTTCCTATGGTTAGCACAGGCAGAGCACTTTCATCCTTAGTGTCCATCCATAAATAATTTTCAGGTTCGACACTAGGTGTAGCATGAGGATATAGGGTTACTTTTTTTTGTGTTATAACCATCAGAGATGGTCATGGAACCAGATCTACAACCAATGAAAGCATCAGCTGTAGCTAACCATGGTCTTCCCAGAATTAGAGGGTGGCCCCCCAGATGGGTTTTGGGTTGCAAAATGACAAAATCAGTAGGATACTCCCACGAATCCACGAAAATGACTAAATCATCTATCACTCCTTCTGGTCTGATGGTAGAATGATCAACTAATTTGAGAACTGTAGGAGTAGGTCAGAATTATGTTCTGAGTTGCAACAATTGTGTAGTTTCTATTGGCATGATGTTAATTGTCACCCCTAAGTCAACTAGCACATGAGGGATACATGTTTGTCCAATTTTGACAGTGACTGTAGGGTTTCCTGGGTCACCATATTTAAGAGATGGGGTTTTGCCTAACATCATTTCAGACAAATCCCCCACTACATGCATTGTGAGGGGATCCCTGGGTTTTCGTCCAAGTCTTTTTATACATAGATCTCTTACAGTCTTGGCATAAATAGGGACATCTCTGATCACTTGCAATAGTGGAATATTAACATGCATATTTTACAATTATCCTAAGAGATTGAAGGATGGTAATTCCACAGGTTTGGTAATTGTTAGCCTCTCAGGGAATGGTGGGTCTGCTGACTCTATTATAGGTTGGTCAATTTCTTCTATATCAACAAATGGTCTTTCCCCCGATTCCTTGTCTGACTCTGAAGATGGAGCATCTTCAATTATTGGCTCAACTATTCTCCCTGATCTTAATTTGATTTCATCACAATGCATAGGAGTAATAGACAAGGCTAGCACATTGTGTATATCTATGTTTTGAATGGCCTTATTATTTGGGTTTGGGTTAGGTTACACAAGCATCTGAGGTCGTAAAGGAGGATTGTTCAGTGGGGCATTTGGGGGTAACTGTAGCTATTGTTGCTGGTATTGGGGTTGGAACTGTTGTTGATAGGGGTTCGGTTCGAGATGATTTTGATAACTGAGTTGTTGTTGAGGGCCTCTCCAATATGGGTTCCATTGTCCATGATGATTCTGTTGATGGGGCATAGGTAACTATGCATTGGGATATTGATAAGGAGTTGACATATGATGTGGAGGGGGAGCATTCATCTAGCCATATAGTGGCTGATTGTTCCAATAATTAAGTGTTGCAGGAGAGAATTGAGAATTCATACCTTGACCTCTTGGTTGCCATTGTCTCCTTTGTGTAATTAGATAGATAGCCTATGTTTCCTCATTAGTTTCCTTCATTGATGCTTTTATTCCTGGTAGAGAGGGACATTGGTCAGTAGCATGATCTAATTCACAAATAAGACATACTTGGACACTGTTCAGTGGGCACTCCCTTGGTGGATGTTTCTTTCTGCATTTCGGACAGAAAATGCACAATGCTTGCTCTGATTCTACTTGTTTCTGCTTGATCTGCAAGGTGTCAATTTGTGAAGAAAAAGATTTAATCATCTCTATTTTGAAATTTTATAACATATTACCTATTTCTTCTCTTGTTGCTCCTCCATTGGCTAATTTCTGTACCCTTGAAAAAGTGGTATCTTTGGTAGATGACCTATTCTTTGTAGACCCTAGAGAACATATTTTACAGAGGTCTACAATTTTCTCATAAGATTCCTTAGATATATCTCCTTTGCCAAGCATATTCAGTATATCTCAACAATCTTCTCTAACTCCTTTTAGAAAAATAGTTTTTAAAATGTCTTTACTTACATCTGGATGTCTAGACCTTTGTAGATTATACTGGAGTCGTTCCACAAAATCTTCAAGGTTATCATCCTCCTTCTGAGACATTTTGAACAATTCCTCCCTTCGTTCTCTTGTTCGGTAGTAGTCTTGGTACTTGTTCAAGAAAATCTACCTCATCTATACCCATGTTGAAATATTCTCTCCTCCTAGGATCATAAACCATCTTAACGCATTACCCTTCAATGTAGCTAGAAATAGTTTAAGATTTTGTGCAGTGGTAGTGTAGTCATAGCTTCTACACAAAATGTAAAATTCAAATAAAAACTCATCCGGATCCTCAATAGAAAATCCATGAAAATTTGGAAGATATGAGAGAGGTATGTTTTTCATAGGAGCCATCCCTCGTGTGGGAACATCAAAAATAGGAAAAACCAGGGTAGAGATAGTATTTTCATTGTTTACCCGATCTTCATTGTTTTGTGGGTTCTCTTGGAGCAAATATTATTCATTATCCCCTTGATTTTCCATATGTTCTCTTTCTATCCACTCAATATGAAAAGTGTCCCACTCTTCTTTAGTGACTATCCGACCGTTGATCTGATAAACCGCTTCTTCTAGATTTTCCCTGTTTCAAACAATACTTCCTTGATCTTCAATGTTCTCCAGTGTTGCTTGATAATTTGTTGGTGACAAATCTTCAACTTCAACTTCAGCTTCAGCTCCAGCCCTTGATGAAAACGATGTTTCAAGAAGGGGTATTTTTGATGACTAAACATTATGTCTTCTTGGAGAATTTGCAGGGTGAAAAATAGATCCTGAAGAAGAATCGACTCTGGCTATTATTTCATTAACAAATGTTTGCCTTCCCAATGTAGAATTTCTTCTTCCACATCCTCTGGTACTTGTAGGGTTAGTATTTTGGGGAATATGTCCTCGCATTCCTTGATTCATGCAAACTAATCATTCCTTAATGAAAAAAAACTCATGTGCTTACAAAAATCTATAATTATCTTCCCCAGCAACGGTGCCAAAATGTTGGGCACTTTAATTGTCTAAATGAATAAAAAATTAGGATGTTCAATATAAATTGTCAACCCAGGAAAGTCTGTTATTTCAAGATAATTGTGCATAGTCTATGCTAGATTATGGAAGAAACACTAATCTAATTTTAGTAGGGAAAAAGAAACAAAAATTATTACTAACACAATTATCCTGACACAGCTGGAGTTCTATAGAATTGAAATCACAAATTGAAATCTATACCGATGAATGCATAAGAATTCTGGATTACCTACTCTAATCTAAATTTCTATTTTACTTTTGCAGGAAGAAATTATTTACTAATTGCAGAACGAAATCTACTTATTGCAAGAAAGTAATCCACACTTTTATTTTCTTTTACTTGAAAAAAAGATTTTAACCTAATGCAGAAAAAGGGAAAGCAGTTCTCCAACAGTGTTGAACAATTGACTTTTAATTCTCATGAGACATATTTATGCACATCTAATAGGAAGTGTTAGTGATATTTCTTGTCTCGGGACAAGAAATAGAAACAAGACAACGAAAGTCTCGAATCCCCGGGAGTCAATAGGGACCGTCCATCTGGAAAGGACGCGTAGCAGGAGATCAGCGTTATCGGGGAGGGTCCTGACAGGGAAGCGTCCATCGGNGGGAGCGAGAGTTTTGTGCGTTGTAGAATCGCGATGCACGATTTCCTGATCGTGACAAAGGTGGACCCCAGAAGAGGTCATGCGAGAAAAGGACAGGTGGTAGGCGAAATCAGGATTCGACATATCGCGAGTCTCGTGGAATTATGCTTTTCGGCATCAAAAATTCCGAAACACCGACGGGGTAAGGTCATAGTCATGGGTGACGGTCACGTTGGCCGGGGATAATCCAGGAGGGCTAGTACATGGAAGCGCTCATCGGAGAATCGGGGATCGGGGATTCACGAGGATAGTGGTTGGTGGCAGCGGAAGGTCTGAAACCCCGAAACCCCGATATAAAGTCAGGGATCGCCACGGATAGGTGCAGAGGCCGAGAGGAAAGTCAGAAGGACCTGTGGTTCATGTTTTCATAGTGATTCCCGAAAGGAATCTAAAGCACCGCTTCGGCTCAGAAGAGGGGATTTAAAATGATCTTAAGAGTAGGAAGGCACGGTGATGTCCCAGGTACCAATTCGATGAGGGATAAATTCCAGTAGCTGCCAGGAATGAATGAAGAAAAGAGAGGGTGGTTGAGGCCTCGCCTCAATCATTAATTGCAAGGCATGGAGGGTCTGACCAGTACTCTGCTCAGGAGGGTCCTGTGTACCCATTCTTCCAGAGAAGCCAGGCCCAATTTCGCGACCAGCTGGAGGAGGTCTACACACGCTAGATCAGCATTTAAATGGATCACCTACCCCCCTTGTTGGAGCCATGCATATTTAAGATGGCGTCTGTCATGGGCGCACGATCATAATGAGTCTACATGGGCAGACTGTCAGAAGCCATGCATAAACAATTATTTAATGCAGCGTCTTGTTTTTGCTGCGGGGGTGGTTTTTGAGTATATGTAAGCATTTTCGGCATTTTTGTAAGGATCGATGGTTGAGAAGAGCTCCCTATTGTAATGTTTAGCAGCTATTTCAGTTTCCATGTTATGTATCTGTATATGATATTTCTTGTTTTATGACATACAGTTCTTCCTTATCCATCTAGTTTTCATCTTATGCTAAGAAAGTTCGTGATCGACTGAGTCGCGCGAATTGTTGCATTTCTGTTATGATAAATGATTTATCATGGCATTATTGTATTTTTTGGTGCTCTGTATTTAAATGCAGGAAGATCTTGTGTTTGGATGCCTTCTTCTATAGTCTGTTAAGAACCTGCTATTGTTGACAGACCTTCGCACTCTTCTCCATAAGTCTTCCGCCTGTTCACCCTTTACTACAGCTCACTGTCTGGAATTTACGCAAGAACTCACTTGCTCATGCATACCCGACCTATTTTCAAAGTTGGAACACTACTGTTTCGAGTTTCCTTCCATTTGATCACCCATCTATGAACAATCGTGACATAAAACTGATGGGCGTCGGGCTCTGCTCCTGCTAGCAATCCAGAAGTGACTTCCGTCGCCAAGATTTCTGGCGCCGTTGCCAGGGACGAAGTTGAAGATTTTCCTTGGGCAGAATGACATTGAGCCTCTGATTCTGAAGGTGCATCAGACATCAAATCCCTTAAATATTGCTACTGTGCATTGGGCGACTCCACTGTGGCGAATCCATTGTTTCCACATCACCGTTTCAGCTATGACTATTGTCAGCACACCTGAAAGCCGACCCTAAGGAGCTTTTTCGAGAAGGTTTCAGAAGCTACTTTCTCAGTCTGAGAAGCTTCCTGGGGT
>JASDQU010370589.1:73166-86578 GCA_032191745.1 Picea mariana | reverse complement strand
TAGAGTCATTCAGTTAAAACAAAATCATAACATCCTTGAGAATCCCTGATTCTCAAGATGTGTGTATGATATCATTAATACAAGATCTAGAACTAATCTTGTAAGTTGAAACATGTAACAGTAGGTGTAGCAGCTTTTAGAATTAGTGGCATTTGTTGCAGCAGTTGTGTAACAGCATAATCGGTGGCACCTATTGTAGAATTCGTGTAACATCTTTCAGGATTGGCACATAGCTGTAACAGCTTCCAAGATTGGTGCATAGCTGTAACAGCTTGTGTAACAGCAACGACCATTCTTTAAGACTTGGTTTTTCTATTCATTTCGATCATTAGTTGAATCATTTTATGGGTAAAACATGTGAATGTTACCAATCAAACATGCTAAGTAAATGAAAATATAAAAGAAAGATAAATGATTCATACCTTGGGAAAAAAAGGTCTTAGCACACATTATAGTAGGCATTAGCTTAGAGATGATAAGGTTGAAGAGGCAAAAGATGTGATGAAAAAGGGATATTTCTGGGTCCTAACAACATACAGATGGTGTTCTCTTAACACTTGTAGCACCATCCTAATATGATCTTCGTTCTCTTCTCTATTCTTGGAATACACCAAAATTTTGTCCACAAAAGCTAATACAAACTTGTCCAAATACCTACCGAGCACTCTATTCATAAAACACATGAATGTAGCTAGTGCATTCGCGAGTCCAAATGGTACCACCACAAACTCATAGTGTCTGTACCTTTTCCTAAAGGTTTTCTTGTGGATGTCCTCATCCTTGATTCTAACTTGGCGATATCCCGGCCTCAAATCAATCTTTGAGAAAACTACAACTCCTCTGAGTTGATCAAAGAGATCATCTATCCTAGAAAAAGGATATGTGTTCTTGATGGACATCTTGTTCAACTATCTATAGTCAATACACAAGATCAACATGTCATCCTTCTTCTTTACAAAGACGAATGGTGGTGCCCATGGGGATACAGTCGGCTTGATGTAACGTTTATCCAAAATTTCCTTTAGTTGCATCTTCATCTCCACCAACTATGGTGTGCTCATTCTATAAGGCACTTCTTACATTGGTACTTCTCTACGCACAATATCTATTGATAAATCAAGATCTATTTTTGAAGGTATTCCAAGCACGTCCTTTGGGAACACATCTTTGAATTCCCACAACATTTGGTGATATTCAACCTTCATATATTTTCTCTCTTCTAAGTTAATCACTTGTATAGCGTACAAGGGACATCCTTTTCTACTGAACTTTTTGAGATGTAACGTTGTTATTTTCCTTATTGAAACTGGCTCCTGAATGCCTTACAAAGTCCTTGCATTTCCTTCCTCATATTCACATTCCAAAAAAAAATCATAACAATTTAACCTTGCCTTGTCAGCAGCTAACCAATCCATTCCGAACAATACATCATAGGATCCTAGGGGTAGGATATTCAAGGCTACCCAAGTTTACATTCCATGCACGTCAATCGTACATGCCTCAATCAACTCACCCACTTTCCTCCTTGTTCCAATGGCTAACTGGACTAACCATGCTCTCACATGTTTATTTCTTTGCAATGAACATGCCTCAAAAACTCAAGATGAAATATAACTGAGTTTAGAACACGGGTCATAAAATTCAATTAACAATAATACCTTCCAATTTCACCACAAAGGATTGGTGGTCTTCTTTTTACAATTCTCTACAGCTACGTAAATTTGCGGCACACTTCAAACTACATCATGATTGTAGTTGCTTCCTACACACTATACACCTTTATGTCATCATGTTGCACGTGGGAGCAATCTCTCAACAACTTTGGTTCTCCACATCCCCTACATTTCAATGGTCCTTTCTTGGGATCATCTTCTCTTCCTCTTCCTTGCTATGTTGGCTTATTTTTAGTTTGAGATAGAAAATTTTGTTGATGCACACTCCTTCTTGGTTGACCCAACTATGCACCTCTCCTGGAATTCTTGTATCCATTCTTCTGGAAAACACTCTTGTCCTTCCTCTTCCATTCCTTTGAAGGCTCTTTCTTATTCTTAGAATGATCATAACAACACTTATCCTTCAGAATGGTGTCCTCCAACGTCTTGGGTTTGTCGAATTCAATTCGATCCTAGTAAGATTGGGGAAACCCACTAATAAAATGATGGATTTTTCCATTCTCATCCTCGAGGTAATGGATAAACCTCAACAACTCCATAAACCTTTTGGCATATTCATCCATAGTAAGTTGTACCAACATAATCTCATGGAATTCCTTGATTTTTTCATCGTAATAATTTTCTGATAGGTAAGTTTTTCGAAAGTGTTTCTAAAAATGTTTCCATGTCATTTTTCTTTCCTTCATCTCTTTAATTTCCTTGAGATCTTCCCACCAAATGGAAGCTCCTCCATTTAGGTTAAATATGGAAATCCTTGCCTTGGTATTATTGGAGTAATTGTGTAACTGAAAGTACTTATTCAATTCCAACAACCATGCTTCAACTTCTTCTAATTTATTTTCTCTTCAACGAAGGTAGGAAGCTTAGCCTTATTGAATTCTTCAGTCAAATAACTCAAAGAAATACTCATCTTCTTTTTTGGGACACTTGAATTTGTGCCACTACTGGACAACTCTATTGAGGTAGTCTTCCTACTAGGCAACTCTATGGAAACACTTCCACCTGATCTACCTTTCTTGGCATCCAGATGCCTCTTTCTGGAATAACTCTTTCCCACATCTCTATGACCTAATCCGTGATTTTGGGCATCCAAATGGGTTTTAAACCTATCCGACTATTGAAATTATGCATTGCTAGGACCTTTTTGCATATTTTTTTGGATTTCAAATAGGCTCTGCAATAACACTGCATTAAATTTTACTGGTTCATATTGGGCTCTCATAATCCTTTTATTTTCTTCCTTCAGACTTCTAATCATGGCCATCAAATCTAGAGGAGTTTATCTATCCCTCCGGCCATCAAACTCCTCATATTTGAGGTGTGAGGTGTCATCCATATTGTGTCATACCAGTCACCTATGCTACCCTCCTATACTTCCTACATGCTAAAAAATCCACCATCATTAGAAATTTCACTATTAGTTTTAAATTGTGCATGTTAAACAACATTCCATTTTTTTCTTTTTTAAACCGGTTTTAAGTGGCCTTAGTGACCCATTCAAGCCTAGAGTTTGAACTCTCCTCTGATACCACTATGTAACACACATGATCCCGTAATCCTCACTTAGGCTAGTGAGATGTCATGATTTATCCCTTCATAATACTCGGGTGAGTACTTGGAAACATCAAGGCCTATGTGAGGATTTATCTTATCACAACATAAGTAACGTTACATCTTACAAATTCATATCTACAGGTCTCCTTCAGATTCAGTTGAGGTATCCAAGAAACTAAAAACCCCATTTGGATGGTCATGATTCCTCCTCAACCTCATCTACATATCTTGTAGCTAATTAGTACTTACTCTCATCGGGGTACTTGCTCACCAAAGTCGCCAACCTCTCCGATGGCATCATTCTGATGGATTACCTTAAGGATATAACGGATTTTGGATATCCCAATTCAATGGCTATGATTTCATCAGAGCCTCTACTCAATTGATGGTTACCCTCCTATCATGTCCTGGTATTACCATTCCTATTGGGGTTCACCTCGATTTATGTCTGAGATCAAGTCTCGTCCATTCCAAATCAAAGGTCTAATTTATTTTTTGAAATTCATCCTTATCATAGAATCTTTGTTTTGACTCCACTGAATACTCCAAGTTAGACACTTTGAACACATGTACCCTGACAGATTGAATGTTCCTTGTTCATTTTATCCGGTGGATGTAGTGTGCCTCAAAGGCTCCAAGTAACCACTAGATAAGGTAGAATAACTCTCCTCTCGAGGGAATTTCTCATGAGATCTGACAATTGTAATCCTACAATCATTTTCCATCATATCTACGGTCCTCATAATCCATGTCAATAGACTCCCCCTTCTAATATCCTTTCTGGAACCTCAAGCAACCTTATGTTTATAGGCTATCATATGGATCCAACGATCCCAAAATCCACCATATCCATACTCTAATGGATCAACAGGTCTTGTTACCTCAAGATTTGCCTCATCATATTCCTATTACGATATGTCCCTTGATTTCTCTGATGGGTATGCCATCCGCTCAATGATCCATATCTTCTCACCACGTCAATCCAATAGTTACAAGTCATCCCGAATGAACTTAGGTTTTCTCTAGGAAAAACAATCTAATTTGGGACTTAAACCTTCAGTAATTTATTCAAGGATATTTTTACCCAATCTCTAAGGGTTAGAAAACTACTTTAATACCATCAAAGGGCCTCTTGATTTTATGAGAAATTGTAACTACCTTTTAAGAGAAATTGTAACTACAATATATTTCCACATAGATATTGTAACTACCTTAGAAATCAAGGTCCTTCTTTTCTCACTGGAATCTCTCCAATCCACATGACTTCCACATAACTGGTTAAACAATGGTTTTATCCATGTCTTGCAAGATTTCCACTAAAGTTGTAAGGTCCACATGGATACAGAATTTCCATACTTACTCATTTTCACAATTTAACAAGTTAACAATGGAAACATCAGTTCATCCCAATCATTTATAGGTTTCATTCATTAATTACAAGAATTTACATTTCCCATTAAATCATATAATTTCATACAACCATAATTCATGCACAAATTAAACAAGTCAAGTTATACACTTATCTAATTAAGGAAAATTTTCAATACCAACTAACTGAGAGAGGACACATTTCCTCCCAAACTTAGGTCACACTGCAGAGTCCCTTCCTATAGTATTCCACCCACATGTAAAGTCGTGATACCACAAGGGGAATGATTCAGTTGGATTCCAATCTTGAGATGATCTAGGAAGGTTACTCTCCTTCCTCGTATGACAATAGCAGAAGTTTTCCCCTTCCCACTGAGCTTAGGGTCTCTACAAGTTTATGAGGTGGTTTATTAACTAGATTTCTTCTACATAAGGGAGTTCCTTCTCTACTAAATAGTCCCTCAGTGACCTCCCCTTACCAATGTCAGTTTCTGTCCAATAAGCACCAAGTTTTATCCCTTTATTTCTCTAGTATGGATCTGGGTCTTCTCTATTTCAAGGTGATCAATCTTAAATTGGACAAGCTTCCTATTTTCCTCAAGGAAATATTTCCATTTTGTTTTATTCTTCAATCTACGTCCACGAGAACCTCTGCTCACTATTCCCATTTTATCTACGAGTCTATCGTTCATGTGTTTCTTCTCAGGTTAATTCTTCTTGAGTTCCCATGTACTGGGATCTCCTCTGATACCATTCTCATCTACTCATTGTATTCTATTTCATATTTGCATTTCATCTCATGTCCTATTTGTTGTCTCTGGTGTTGTTTCTTCCACCTTTTTGTTTCTTCCTCAACTGATCTACTTAGGATTCCCATGGAATTCCTGTAGAAACGACCTATAGTTTGCAATTTCCATTTCGAAGGGATAAAACATGGTGTCATGTTTTCATTCATTCAATTGGCCCCTTGCTTCTATTGGATTAATGAGAGGGGGGATGAATCAGTAATATAGCAATTCAATCCTTTTCTAACCACAATATGCAAGTGTTATATCAATGTAGCATTATCATCTAATAGTTTCATAGTAAATAAACAATGAACAAATGAGAAATCATACACATACACAGTACACCAGTGGTTTTACATGGAAGCCCAAAGCTAGAGAAAACAACATAATGCTTTTTCTTATATGTCTTTAAGAATTACATTAATTGGAAGCACCAACCTCCTTTTTTTTCCAGCTGCAACTGGTAGGAGCCTCCAACCCCCTAGTTTCTTAGGATACAACCTGAGGGAAGATCCAACTCCCTAATTCTATGGTTACAACCAAAAGGAGTCTAAAACCCCCTATGTTCTTTGGCTACAACTAGAAGGTGGCTACAACCACCTATCCTTGCCCCGTCCAACCACCCTGAAATAAGTGCCAAATGTAGAAACTGAATATGTCACTGAGAAACTCATCACTGTGTACTCATCAACTAATCTGATCTGATCACATATACCTCAAATGTATAAACTGAATATGTCACTAAGAAACCTGTCACTGTATACTCAAAAACCAATCTGATCTAATCACATATACCTCAAACATTATACCACAAGTGTGTACCTCAGACCATGTGCTAGAACCTCATTGTTATACAACCTCTATCTGTACCAATAACTTCAGAAACATACCTCAACCAAAAGCCCTCAAACATGAACCAATACTAAACTTCAGTAGATCTGCCTCAGATCAACTCTACAACAAGCCATAAACTCCCAAGAGGACATCCAACATATTTACAAGGAAAACCCTCAACTTGATTCATAAACAACACTACAGATATGAGAACCATGCCTCTTTTTCTTCTTCTAGCATTCTGTTGCCACGGTTTTGCTGTCGCGAATCCACTGTCGTGATTTTTTTGCCGCACTTTTTATGCTATTGTTTTTCTATCGCACTTTTTCTGCCGCACTTTTCATGCTGCGATTTTTTTGCCACACTATTTTTTCCACACTTTTCCTGATGCAATTTTTCTTCTGCAAATTTCTTGCTGCACTTTTCTTGCCACACTTTTTCTGCCATAGTTTTCCTGCCACACTTTTTCTACTGCAAATTTTTTTCCGCACTTTTTCTGCTGCAGTTTTCCTGCCGCACTTTTTCTTCTGTTGTTTTCCTGCCGCACTTTTTTCTATCAATAATACCTGCCCAAATAACCTTTCACAAAATAGATATTCAATTATATTCAAGTGTGATTAAATGAGAGAGCCTTGCCTCTTATTTTTACTTTCATGTAGCTTCCTCAAGGGGTTATATTTTAACCATCTTAACCCACTTTCCTTGTTTTATGGTTAACCCACTTATAACCACTTTCCATAATTAGTAAGTTCTCCATTAACTTTATTATTTAAATAATTTCTTTTGCATCCTCTTTGACTTATAGTACACTCATCACTTCACTTTATTATTGAAATGATTTCTTATTTGCAAACACTTTGACTACTTTGACCTTTTGGGGCTTCTAAATGACTCATAAGGGTTCTCCAACTTCACATGGCCATAACTCTCTAACCATGAGGAGTTATGTGACATTCCACATACCACTGGAAATGGCATGACATGTACTATCCATCTAGAATAGTATTACCTACAAATATATCAAAACTCATACTATTATCCATCAAATAAACTTGGGTCCATTACCCAAACCTTTGTGCTACTGGAATTTGCTACCAAACTTTCTTCAAGGGTTGACATCAATGAAAACCAACCCAATTAATCAACAATCTCCCCCTTTGGCATTGATGGCAACACTTTGATGCAATACTGAATTCATGTCATGAAATACTAAATTCATATCACTCATGCTCCCCTTGGAACCATGCCTCGGTGCTCTGCATTAGATGCTTCTGATAAATATCTCCCCCTTTTTCATCAATGGCAAAGGTATCTGTCCATCTGGGGATGCTCCTCCTAACTGAACTATCCTTGGGGATACTCCCCCTGACTAAACTCTTCCTGAAACTGATCTCCTGACCTGAACTATCTTTTTTATGGTGCTTCCTCGTGTAAATATAAGACATATAAGATAATCATTAAAAATCATTCATTTTGGAGTAGAAATTACTCTGATTCTCTTGCGAAGATAATCAAATGATTCTCATGGAAGTGATTTTGTAAAGATCTCTGTCACTTGTTCTTTTGTGCTCACATATTCAACTCTGGTGTTATTCTCTGCAATCTGTTCCCATAGAAAGTGATACTTGATTGGAATGTGCTTTGTCTTGGGGTGCATCATTGGGTTCTTTGAGATACTAATGGTGTGTGCATTATCACAATAGACTAGAATGGGCTCATCATACTCAACCTGTATATCTGTTAGAGTTTTCTTCATCCACAGAACCCGTGTACAACATGTTACTGCTGCAATATACTTTGCCTCGGCTATAGATAAGGATATTGATGATTGTTTCTTGCGTATCTATGATACTAAACACTCACCCAAGTAGAATGTTGCTCCATTGGTGCTTCATCGGTCATCAATGCAACTTGCCCAATCTACATCTATGTAGGTAATAAGTGATAGATCCTTTCCTTTTGGATACCATAATACAAACTCTTATGTTCCTTTGAGATATCTGAAAATCCTCGTCACTGCTAATACATGTGATTCCTTTGGTGTTGCTTGTAATCGTGCCACCTGTCCAACTACTTGCATTACGTCTGGTCTAGATGTTGTCACATATAGTAAGCTACCAATCATTGACTTTTATTGCCTCTGGTCTGTATACTTTTAATCATCATCTTTTCTCAACTTTCAACTAGTTTTCATAGGAGTGGTAACTAGTTTGCAATCTTCCACTCCGAACCTCTTTAGGATTTCACTAATATACCTAGTTTGAGAAACAAAAATTCTTTGGTTTCTTTGATGTATCTGAAGACCCAGAAAAAAGGATAGTTCTCTGAGTAATGAAATTTCAAATTCATTTTGCATATCCTTTGCAAATTTATAGCGTAACCTGTCATCATTGCTTCCAAAAATAATATCATCAACATAAACTTCAATTAATAAAATACTATCTTGAGTTAGCTTAATGTAGAGGTTTTTGTCTGCACTTCTTTTTTTGAACCCTTCCTGATGTAGATATTTATCCATTGTAGAGTACCATGCTCCAGGAACCTGTTTTGGACCATACAAGGCCTTATTCAATTTACATACATAATCTGTGTTCTCTGACAATTGAAATCCTTCTGGTTGTTCAATGTAGACTTCTTCTTCAAGTTCCCCATTTAGAAAAGATTATTTCACATCCATTTGATACACTTCAAGATTCTTGGAGCATGCATAAGATAGGAGCAATTAGATTGCTTCCATTCTGAAAAATAGAGAAAATGTCTCTTCAAAGTCGATTCCTTCAACCTATGCATATCCTTTACATACCAATCTATCTTTGTTCCTTGTAACATGTCCATCTTCATTCAATTTATTTCTGAATACCCACTTTGTGCCAATCACATTCTTATTCTTTGGTCTTGGAACCAATTCTCAAGTGTTATTCTTCTCTATTTGATCCAATTCTTCATCCATAGCCTTATTTCAAAATTCATCCTTGATGGCCTCTTCAAAATTGTTTGGTTCAATTGTAGATGAGAGTGCTAGGTGTGTTTGTTCTAGTGAATATATTCTTCTTCTAGTATCAACTCCTGCATATTTGTTTCCGATAATCTAATATGAAGGATGATTCTTCTGTACTCATTTTCTAGGTGTCTTTGGAGGCACTTGCTGAACTTTCTCTTCTACTTCTATCTAATCCTATTCATATTCCCCTTCTAATTCTTCTTCATCTTCTGCTTCTTCTTCATAAAGTTATTCCATTGATTCATTTTCTTCTTCCTTTAATTCTTGTTCACCTTTTTCATCAATTGTTACATTGATGCTTTCCACAACTTTTTTTAACCTCAGATTGTAACACTTGTATGATTTCCTTATACTTGAGTAACCAAAAAGTACTTCTTTGTCCACACAAGAGTAAAACTTTCCCATTATTCCATCTTCTCTTTTGATGTAGCATTTGCTTCCAAATGCTTTGAAGTGCTTCGCATTTTCTAGTCTTGCTTTCCATAGCTTGTAGGGATTTTTGTTAGTTTTGTTTCTAAACATTACTCTATTTTGAATGTGAACCATTGTATGCATTGAATGTGTCCAAAAGATATCTATAAATTTGGAATCCATTAACATTGTTTGAGTCATTTCCTATACTGTCATTTTCATTCTTTCAAAAAATCCATTCTGTTGAGTTGTCCTAGCAACAGAGAATTACCTTTTTATTCCATGATTGTTGCAATAGTCCATAAATTCCTTTGAAGTGAAATCTCCTCCATTATTAGATCTCAAACATTTGATTTTTGAATCCATTTCATTTTCAACCATTTCCTTATAGACCTTGAAGCTTTCAAAAACTTCTGACTTATTCCCGAGAAATCAAACTACAGTCATTCTTGTATAATCATCAACTAATAACATAAAGTATTTCTCACGTTTTAAACCCTTTGTTGTAGTTGGTCCAACTAGATTAGTATGCACAATTTCCAGTGGTCTTGTTGTTGAATATTCTTTTCATTTAAACTTGGTCTTTGTTTTCTTAACTTGTTGACAATGTTTGCATAAAGTGTTGGTTGGTTTCGTAATCTGGGGAATTTCTCTAATTGATTCCTTTTTTCTAACTTTGACAAGCTTACCAAAGCATATGTGACCCATTCTTCTGTGTCATAGCCAAATTTAATCTTCCTTTCCTAGACAACACTTTTCATTTCCAATTTCACTTAGTACATATATTTTCTTGAAGTTCTTGTAGTTGTTACAATCAATTTTCCTGAACCTTCTTTTCTTATCTCTCACTTTTGTGAATCGAAAGTAACTTTATGACCTTGGTCACACATTTGACTCATGCTTAGAATATTATGTTTCATATCTTCTACTAGTAGAACATTTTCTTCCTTGGTATTATTGTTTCCAATTTTGACTGTGCCTTTTCCAATGATTTTAGTTAATCATCATTTCTGAAGGAGACTGATGCATCTCTTTCCTTTATTAATGTAAGAAACATGTCTTTATCACCTATCATGTTTTTTGAACAGCCACTGTCAACATACCAACCACGTTTATTCTTCTTATCTTGTAGAGTGAGTGTGCATTCTTCATTGCTATACCGATTTTTCTTTCTTATCCATGTTCTCTTATGAGGTTCATGTATGTGATTGTTATTGTTCTGTTGTGGTTCTCTAGGAGGAACTTCAATTCTGCAATATTTTTCCATGTGTCCAAAGTTGCTTTACTTGTATCATTCCACTTCAATTCTCAATGATTCAAACCTATTGTAACTTCTTCTCTGTGTTTCACTAGGCCTTCTTGGATAACCCTTTTGTGTATGACTTTCAAAGTTGTTTATGTTCCCGTTGTTAGCTCTGCAATTCATAGCTTTATGTCCAAAATTATTACATGCATAACATAAACCAAAAAATATAGTTTGATACCTGGGATTTGAAGATCTTCTAAAAGGATTTTGTCTTCTAAATCCTTCTTCTTCCTAAGGCCTAACTGTCGGTTGTTGATTCTGAAATATGAATCTTCTTGATGGAGGAGTGTTCTTGTAATCTTCATATCCCTTTGATTGTTTATGCATATATTTTTTGATGTGTTTCTTGTTCTCTTGTTTTGGAGATTGATCTATTTTCTATCTCATTGTATCCAAGTTTGGACTTGTCATGATGAGGTTTTTGACTACTGATAATGTCATACAAAACTTTTGATTTGTTCTACAGGTTTTTCTTTTGAAGATCCTTTCTTAATGTGACAATCTCTTCTTCCAAATTTCCAATGATCTCGTCTCTTTATTCTAGCTTTTCTTTGGGTGCTTCTTCAATTCTTTTATCTTCTTCTATTTGAACCTTCAAATTTTCGATCATTTGTTATAGTTCCTGAGTGTCTTCTTTCATGTCTAGTTCCTCTTGTAGCTTCTTGTTTTTCTTCTTTTCTCTTCTTATAACTTCTATGGCACACAACAATTCTTATCGATAGTCAATTTCTACCTCTTCCTATTCTTATTTGGCCTCTTCATATTTTTTTTCAGTGTCTTCTTTGTCAGAGTCTTCTACTTCCATGAACAAAACTCTTTCTACCAAACTATCATTGACTTCATCTTCATATGATGATGAAATGTATTCTTTGGTGCATAAGTTTTTCTCAAAAACTTTCTTTGTGGTTCTTTTCCCTTTATATGTTTTTTTTCTATTTGAGTAATCTCCATCATTCCTCTTATTTTTCTTATAAGGACATTTGTTAGAAAAATGACCAATACCATCATAATTAAAACAAATCAAAAGAAGCTTGCCTCTATATCTGATGTTGGTTCCCTTGTTCAATCTTCTAACAAAGTTGGCCACTTCTTCATCATCTTCCGAGATGTCACTATTGTTTCTATGTTCTTTTTCCTTCTGCTTTCCCTTTTTCTTTGACCTTTTGGATGCTTTGAAAGCTGCTTCTTTTATATTTGGATTTTCCTGTTCAATTCTCATTTCATATGCTATGAAGATTCCATGTAGTTTGTCCATGCTTATTGAGTCTAGATCTTCTCTTTCTTCTAGTGCTTATATCTTAGGGTCAAATCTCATAGGAATATATCTTAGTACCTTTTGAACAATTACAGTTTCTTTTATTTATTCTCCCAATCCTATGATTGCATTTACTATTTCATCGACTCGTAAGAAGTAAGATGCAATATTCTCATCTTCCTTCATGTTTAGTTGTTGAAACTAACCTTTGTAAGTTTGAAGCCTTGCTTCTTTGACTTTTGAATCTCCTTCATAAATATTTTGAAGCTTTTCCCAAATCTCTTTAGTGGATTTACAATGTATAACTTTGGTGAATACCAATTCACAAAGACCATTTAGAAGTGCACTTGTGGCTTTGGAATTATTTTGACCGAGTTTTATTTCTCTTTCATTTGTCGACGGAACTGCTAGTTCTTTGTATCCATCTACAACTCATTGGAAAATTTCAAATCCTTGTGCCTATATATATGTTTTCATCCTTCTTCTCCAAAATGCATAATTTTGTCCATCAAACTATGGTATTCCATTTTTATACATGTTGTTTCTTTCCATGATCTATCATTCAATGGTTAAACTGATTTTTGAAGGAACCTTTTCTGATACCAATTGTTGGATTACTGAGAGAGGGGATAAATCAATAATAGAGCAATTCAATACTTTTCTAACCACAATATGCAAGTGTTGTATCAATGTAGCATTATCATCCATTAGTTGCAGATTAAATAAACAATGAACAAATGAGAAATCATACACATACAAAGTACACCAGTGTTTTTACATGGAAACCCAAAGCGGGAGAAAACCACAGAATTATTTTTCTTATATGTCTTTAAGAATTAATTTCATTAGAAGCACCAACTTCCTTTGTTTTCCAGCTGCAACTGGAAGGAGGATCCAACCCCCTAGTTTCTTAGGATACAACCTGAGGGAAGCTTTAACTCCCTAATTGTCTGGATACAACCCCCTATGTTCTCCAGCTACAACCGAAAGGTGGCTACAACCACCTATCCTTGCCCCATCCAACCGCCCTAAAATAAGTGCCAAATGTAGAAACTGGATATTTCACTGAGAAACCTGTCATTGTATACTCATCAACCAGTCTGATCTAATCACATATACCTCAAATGTAGAAACTGAATATGTCATCGAGAAACCTGTCACTCTATACTCATCAACCAATGTGATTTGATCACATATACCTCAAACACTATACCACAAGTCT
>JASDQU010370589.1:35494-73116 GCA_032191745.1 Picea mariana | reverse complement strand
CCTCAAACATGAACCAATACTAAACTTCAGTAGATCAGCCTCAGATCAACTCTACAACAAGCAATAAACTCCCAAGAGGGCATCCAACATATTTACAAGGAAAACCCTCAACTTGATTCATAAATTCAACACTACAGATATGAGAACCATAGCTTTTTTTCTTCCTATAGCGTTCTATTGTTGTGGTTTTGCCTCTGCAAATCCACTGCTGCAATTTTTCTGCTGCAGTTTTTCTGCTGCACTTTTCCTACCACACTTTTCCTGTTGCGATTTTTCTGCCGTACTTTTTCTGCCTCACTTTTCCTTCCACATTTTTCCAGCAACACTTTTTCTGCCGCACTTTTCTTGCCACACTTTTTCTACTGCACTTTTTCTGCTACACTTTTTATACCGCACTTTTCCTGCTGCACTTTTTTTTCCGCACTTTTCCTACTGCGATTTTTCTATCGCACTTTTTCTTCCACAATTTTTTGCTGCACTTTTTCTGTCGCACTTTTCTTTCCGCACTTTTTCTGCCACACTTTTTCTATCGTAGTTTTCTTGTCGCACTTTTTCTACTGCAATTTTTTCTACCACACTTTTTCTGCCGCACTTTTTCTACCACAGTTTTCATGCCACACTTTTCTATCGCACTTTTCCTGCCACACTTTTTCTTCCACAGTTTTTCTTCCACACTTTTTCTGCCGCACTTTTTTCTATCAATAATGCTTGCACAAATAACCTTTTACAAAATATATATTCAATGATATTTAAGTGTGATTAAATGAGAGAGCCTTGCCACTTATTTATACTTTCAAGTAGCTTCCTCAAGAGGTTATATTTTAACCATCTTATCCCACTTTCCTTATTTTAGGTTTAACCCAGTTGTCCACTTAACTTAACCACTTTCCATAATTAGTACATTCTCCATTAAATTTATTATTTAAATAATTTCTTTTGCATCCTATTTGACTTATAGTACACTCATCACTTCACTTTATTATTTAAATGATTTCTTCTTTGCAAACACTTTGACTACTTTGACCTTTTGGGGCTTCTAGATGACTCATAAGGGTTCTCCAACTTCACATGGGCATAACTCTCTAACTGTGAGGAGTCATGTGACATTATACATAGCACTGGAAATGGTATGACATGTACTATCCATCTAGAATAGGCTTACCTACAAATATATCAAAAATCATACCATTATCTATCAAACAATCTTGGGTCCATTACCCAAAACTTTGTGCTACCGGAATTCGCTATCGCCCTTTCTTCAAGGGTTGAAATCAATGACAACCAACCTAATTAATCAAAAACTTATTCAAAATGCCAATCTATCAATCAACCATTATCTACCTCAACCACTTCCTCGACCTTCCATAACTAGTCATGTGTCTCATTCATATCACGTATGTTGGGAGGTATGAGTTTATGCTTGCCAAGCATAAGTTATCTTGTTAAACAACCTTCTTGTCTTCTTCATAAAAGCATATTATCTCCCCACTCCATGTCACTTCATCAATCCCTATGCCATCCATTCCTACTTGTGTATCATGGCTAGTAATTGCAAGGTTGTTCCCTCTCATTCAGTGGTTTTGGTGTTTTTATTAAATTAAAACATATTTACATGCTTCATAAGCATATTTGTATGAATTCTTAACATAATTACAGTCTTAGGGGAAAACAGGGTGTTACAATGACAAAGCAGACTTGGCTAGGTTTGTCTGCAGTTGTATTTTTATCAGTGGTCCATTTTCCTTGTTTCGGGAGCCCTAATTTGACCTTAATAAAATCATATTGGTACTAGTTTTCCCTCTGGGTTTTTTCCAAGGGTAGTTTACCCAAAAATATTAGTGTCAGATGTGTGATATTTTGGTTTCATAGCTTATGCTTTTGTTGCATGTTTAGTTGAATACTCAACTATTATTTTAGTAGATAAATGATTTTGTTTTGAGCTAACTACTAAGTGTTAAGTAGAGTGGTAAAATATCGACATGGTATCAAAAAATACCAAGGGTTGATTCCAGGGAAATTTTCAACATGGTATCAGAGAACGGTTTCTTTATGAGGAAACCAAGTGCACATGGTATTCGTAGATCTATGAGATATGAGTGACCAGGGGAGAGATCAAGTTCAGATCTAGGGTTACAATAATATATCTATGGGATTAGGAATGCTGAGGTGGGTGCTAGAAGAAAATCATAGATCCACTTTTTTTTGTAGCAGATCTATTAGATTTGCAAGAGACCTTAGCAGGTCTATAGACTAGCAGGAAGAAATCAAAGGACTGATTTATGGAAAAAAATAGTATTCAGGTAGAACATGGATTTTTGTAGGTGTATGTAGGTCATAGAAGTGAAATTTTCATACTCATAGAAGTGAAATTTTCATACGTTCACGGATCACAATGGTGAAATTCACATACATATGCGGGTTGCACTGGTGAAGTCACAAACATGGTTGTAAAAGATCAATAGAAAGGAAGGAGGTTGGATATTTAGCAAGGATATATCATATAGGTGGAGAAGGAATTTCATCTAGATATCAGAGCCAGATGAGAGAACATAGGAGTAGAGAAGGAATTTTTCTCTTGTACCTGTGTCATCCACTTAGGGGAAAAGATAGAATTTTTCTCAATTTCTTGAGCCATGAAGGACATTGAATCAAGGGGATCTCATATGAGTGAAGAAGGACTTTCATTCAGATATCATAGGATGGCATATTTATTGGAGTTAGTGACTCATGAAGGAATTTTTCTCAAGGAGATATCAGAAAGGGGTGAAGAACAACTTTCACCTAGAGATCTAATTTGTCCAAAGGAGAAGAGACATTGTTGGAGAAGCCAAAATAGTGCCATGAGTAGCATAAAAACATGATATCAAGGATAGATATGGGTAGCAGAGGAGTTACGGGTACAATATTGTACAACAGTAGCAGAGGTGTTCAATTTCAAGTGTTGCCTATTTCTTAGTGGATAGAAGACACACACAAAATGAGTGAGTAAGATCTCATTGAGTGGATGGAGAAGGAATTTCATCCAAGTGTGTAGGGAAGGGTTTGAGGAAAGTAGCAAAGGGGAAGTAAGTGGGATAGAAGTAAACCAACAATATTGAAGGACTAGTATTGAGGTTTGTGGGGCTTGGCTATTTCTTGATTTGTATTCCTTAAGAGAACCATTATCCCAAGATGGGAGCCTGTAAAAGGATACAAGGAGATATTGGATCATGGATCAATGTCGGTGGAAAAGAACAAGGAGAAGTTAGCTATGAAGGTTGAGCATCTCAGAGGGATTCAACCTTCATATTCAGGTGGGAAGGAGCATCCTTCCAATTCTGTCGAGAAGGAATCATGGTATGAGTTGGCCATGCATGATGCTCAAGAGCATGATGATTTTAAGAGCATGTTCATAGGCAATGAGTCTTTGAAGATGAGTCAGAGAGATATGGAAAGGTTAGCTTCTTTGTCAGAGGGAGAAGTCAATCAGGTGGATTGGAGAGCAGCCATGTAGCAGATATGGTATCAAAGATAGACCCAACTCTAGGGTGGAGAAGTACCTTCATTACTAAGAGGGAATGATAATGTTAGTGGTAGCATTAGATAGATACTTTTGCATTGTCTTGTGTCTATCATGTGGAAGTCATTGAAAGCATAGTGTGAGTTTACTTTAGTTAAAAGGAACTAATTAAAGTAAAAAAATAAATATTAGTGAATTGAGATATTGTAGAAAATGCTAAAATTTAGCATGAATGCAATTTTATCATGTAATCTAAACCTCAAGTGAGATTAGAAATAGATTGTAACTTAATATAATAAAATCAAGGCTAGGGTGAAGGAGGAAGTCACTTGTGTTGAGGGAGTCGACATAGAGACCTTGGTGAGAGACCAAGGTGAGGATGTTTGGTGATATGCCATGATTGGGAGACTCTTGGTGAGATGTTAAGAGCAAGGGAGAATATTGGTGAAATTCCAAGAGAAATATACCTTTGGTGAGATTCCAAGGTTGGGATCTTTGGTGAGATATTGATATCAGGTACTTTGATGAGAGATCAAAATTGGACCTAGCAAAGAAGAACTTTTGCTAATGTGAGGAGTGTAGAAGTAGAGACATATTTTTTCTTACACGAGAGTGAGGAGATCTCATAGGTTGGGTGAAGATATTTCATCCAAGTGTTTATGTAGAGAGCGTTTGATAACAAAGGACTATGGTTCAATATCTTGGATAGGTGGAGAATGAATTCCATATATAGATCATATAGGTCAAGGAGTAGAGAGAGAAAAGGAAGTCGTGGGTGGGTTTCATAGAATAAAAGCCAAAGGAAAGAATAGCACCATACAAAAGGGTCCATATGGTTTTTTTCTACATGTACATGGTTCACAGTGGATATAGTCATGTATGTACATGGGTCAGCTGAAGGAAAATCATGTAGACCTATAAAAGTGTGTTATTCATGGGTCATACGACATAGTATATTTGGCTAGGTTTGTCTACGGTTTTATTTCTCTTAGTGGGACATTTTCCATGTTACAGAAGCCCTAATTTGACATTAATAAAAGCATCTTGGAACTAGTTTTCCCTCCGAGGTTTTTCCAGGGGAAGTTTACCTAGCAATATTGGTGTCTTGTGTGTGATATTTTGGTTTCCTAGTTTATGCTTCTGATGCATATTTAATTGATTACTTAGCTATGATTTTAGTAGATAAAGTGATTTTAATTTGAGCTAATTGTTGGATGTTGAGTAGAGTGGTAAAATATCAACATGGTATCATAAAATACCAAGGGTTAATTCTAGATGAATTTTCAACACCAACAATATCTAGGTTTTCCCTTGCTCCTTTTTTATAAACCTTAAAATATTTGTAAGGGATTATTTATACATACTTTGCAAATGCACTATTATCTCAAATGCATGCTCTGTATCATCATATTGACCCTTAATATCTTATGATTGATCAGACAAATTTATAACTTCTTGTTGATGATGTTGGATGTCATTTATCTCCATGAACTATTCATCTGCCTCCATAGCTTCCTCTCTCAGGACCTCAAGAAAATTGTTTTTTTCCTACTTTCTTTCAACTGTAACCTATTTATTTCTTCTTCCAATTCAGAGATTTGGTGACTCTATTTCTCAAATAGAGTGTTCTTTTATAACTTCTATGTCCTCAAACTTTCTATTTCTTGAGTGTACTCTTGTTTGAGGTTTTTTCTTCCATCTTATGAAGTTGATCCTACTAGTCTGATCTGATCTAAAATTCATATTCTAGCCAGCTTCTTTGTTGATGTACCTATTTATATAGGCTCGTTACTTTACCTTTGTACTCTTCCAATAAATTATTCAGTTCATTTACAGTGACAGATTTAACCCCTACAAATGCATGTAATGCAACCGCAGTCTCTTCTGCTTCCTTTTGGGGGTCAACCATGGTCAGGTCCCATTATATGTTTCTTATATTTCCTTTGATGGAGGATTATTTTGATCTTGATCTCTTGGATTCTCTCCCAGTGATCCCCTTTTATAAATCACTATAATTAAACTTCCCTACTCTCATTACTTGATCATAAAATTCAAGAAACTATAAAGAGTAATATGAGAAGTCAAATAAAATTATATTTACTAAAGTCCCTGGTTTTATGGGAGAATCAAGCATCTGATTTATCTTGGCCAAGATAGGAGTGGAGACCTCATTTATCTCTTATTATTATTTATTTTTATTTCTTCTTTTTATCTTATTCTTTCCTGAGAGATTCTTCCTCAAGTATTGTCTCCTTTTTCAGCAGCTTCGCAGGTTGTTTCTTCTGTTTCCTTTCTTTGTCTTTCTTCTTCTCTCTTTCTCTATTAGTCTTTCCCTTTGTCCTCAAATTTGTGGAATTCTTATTCTTCAAGTATATTTTATTCTTCCTATGTTTCTCCAATATTTTCTTGTTCTTTCCTTTTTATTCTTTCTTTTTCTTCCAAAAAATTCTTCGTTGCCTCTTCATCTTTCTCCTGTTGGGATTTTTTCTCATCCTCTTTGTTTCTTTCTCAACTATAAATGGGATAATTTTTTGTGTCCCTAATACATGAGCTAATACTTCCTCATATTTCTTAACCCCTTGTAAAATAGTGTATTCTTCCTTATCTTCATAATTAAAAGTGGGATTCATTTTCGAGGTTTTATAGTGATTGAATACCAACTTTCTCGAATCATTCCCTTTTGCAGTTCTTGTACATAAAATAATCTCCTTCAGGGAAATTTATTCTTTCTTAGCATGGGGCACATTGAGAAAAGTGAATTTCCCTAATTTGATAGGGAAACTAGGCCAGAGTATCTTGCTTCCTACAGAAAGAGTTGCAATAATGCCTACTTTTACTGTTTGGTGCACCACTTCTTTGACCTAGATTTTATTTGGGACATATCTCGATAGCAAGGGAAGTGAAACCAAAAACCTTGATGTATATACAATTCCTTTCCATTTACCAGTGTGTGATTTCTTTCAGGTTTTCAAGAGCCTCTGATTACAACCTATGGAGGGATTGACCAAGGAACAGTTGATACAACGGTGCTATGAAAAAATCACAAATATTATGAAAATGTTCTTTAAACATGATTTCCCATAGCTCAGAACAACACACATGAATGGGAGGTATGTTAGGATTCCATTTCCAGTTCATCTTTGGAATGGGGAAAAAAGCAAAAATTGCGTCAACTAGAAAAGTGGACATATAAAAACATGTTTTCTTTCCTGCACATGCTTCTTGAATGTTGTGGCCAATGTCGATGATAGGATATGGGCTCAATTGAAGAACTCTCCCTTTTCCATCACTCTGTGTTCCATAGTTGTCCATTCGAACTTGAAATGTACACAAATGTTTTCTCTATATAACCTACAAATCATGGTGAATAACAATTGATATGGTGGTTTGAAGGATTGGGTATTATATAACCTACTCAGTTTGGTGACGAAGAGTACTTCATCTTCCCACCATTCTTGGAGAATTTCTATTGGCCTTGGATTCTTCTTGGTAAAAACCTTCATGAACACTTTGTTGACAAAAATGTAAGGCTTTGGTAGCTGATACATATGATGGAAACTATCATCATTCATAGGGTATATTGCATTCCCTTTTGTGCTCACAATATTTTTGACTTGTGCATTCACAAGTGTTATGAGAAAAATCTCTCTATGGAATGGGGTAAACTACAAAAGACGGAAATGACTACATAATTCAAATCTAATCTCAAGTATTCTATATAAACAAATATGCTAACAAGATAAGATAAAGAGCCTACCTCGTCCAAACGTTTGATGAAGTCCACCGTTGAGCACTTGACTCAAATCAATACACCTATAACTTGTCCTCAACAACCAAGATACGCAAGCATATGGTGATAATATATAAATTTAGTACATTCAATAGAATAATCCATCAATATTCATAACAAATATGCCCATGGAATAACAATTCAAATATTTGCAAGACATTAATTAGATAAGAAAAGAGTATTTATATTAAAATGTAATCAACATAAGTGTATGAATGACAAACTTCGGTGTCGGCACGGTTTGGAACCGAGAAAATAATTCCCTTCTAGTCGTTCCACCACTTCAATCCTCCACCAAATGCAAGCTCATATAAGAGAGAAAATGAGGTTCTAAATCAAGTAGGGAAGATATTGGGGGTTGAACAATGTGTTTATACTTAAAAGGATAAACAGATGTAGACTCAATATGAAGTGAATAATTTCTCCATAGTAAATTTGCTCTCAAAGTTGAATTCTTCTCCTATTTTCCACGGCTTGGATATGGCCCATTTATAGCCTTCAAATGGAACTAAAGGGTTGAGTCAGAATGTTTCCAGTATATGGAAGGTCAAGGATCATGGATCTCGTGACGTGACATGGAAACTCGACACCATTTTTTTAATTTTGGGCACAAAAACCAATGTATGCAAGATGTAATGGCGCAACCTGCGTATACACATGTTGTATAATAGTTAAAGCACGTATATGTGGAAAAATATTATTTTTAGCTCTAGGAAAAACTAAGTCCCTTCTAGATGATCCTCCACCACTTCAATCCTCCACCAAATGCAAGATCATATAAGAGAGAAAATGATGTTCTCAATCAAGTAGGGAAGAGATTAGGGGTTGAACAATGTGTTCAGACTTAAAAGGATAAAGGGATGCAGACTCAATATGAAGTGAATAATTTCTCCAGAGTAAATTTTCTCTCAAAGTTGAATTCTTCTCCTCGTTTCCACAGCTTGGATATGGCCCATTTATAACCTTCAAATGGAAATAAAGGGCATATTCAAAATTTTTCTAGTATATGGAAGGTCAAGGATCATGGATCTTGTGACGTGACATGGAAACTCCACACCATTTTTTAATTTTGGGCATAAAAACCGATGTACATGGTTTGTAATGGTGCAACCTGCTGAAGCAAGCGTGCTCCTCAGGGCACGTCCACTCACAGGATCTTCTCCTTCCTCGGCCTGAAGAACACCAACCGGTCCTTCTATTTCGCTATCGGGAAATCTTCACCCACGGAACTCTTTGCGCGATCCCCCTCTTTACTTATCGGGGAATCGGACTTCGCGGTATCGCGAGGTCAATGGTCGAGCGCTAGTGTTTCGGATCCCCGAACCCTGATGCAAGTCAATGCTAACCCCTGCTTTGCCTGTCGGGACTTCTCCTATCGCGATTTCGCCACTTGCGATATCAAGCAATTCACTTTACCGACTCCCGACTCACAAGATGCCAAAACTCCAATGAGCTCGCTTGCTTTGAATTTTCAACGATCCCTTATCCCGTCAGGACTTCGGACTTCACGGGATCGCGAATCCTAATGCCAATATTTTGAGACTTCTCGCCACGAAACACCGATAGATCGTGCCACCTGTCCTCCATTAACTCCATTGTGGGCCACGCTATCCTTTAGCTGTTGGGATATCACGTTTCACGATTCCAAATTGCAAGAGTATCCTGTCCTTGAAACCTCCAATACTCTGAACCCCGACTTCTTCAGATCTTCTGACACGCGTCCCTCTCGAGATCCATGGCTATGATCCCCTCGCTGTTTCAGAACCCAAAAGGTCTCGGGCTCTTGACTTTTGAAACCCTGATATACCAATGACTTCTAGTTCTTGCCACCTGTCCCAACAGATGGATGGATCTGAGCTCATCAGGGTATCGCGTTTCACGATTTCTCCATTCCTGTTGCTATATTCACGGGACTTCAACCCACGAAACCCCGATGCATAATCTACATGTATATCTAATGGCCTTGACTGACTTGGATCAACAGCTCTCCTCCTCTTGAGATTTTAGCCTTTAGGAAATATGACACCATATCTCCCTTACACCTCTGCAAGATCCCGTAGCCCACGGAGATTCACGATTTCTCCTCAGAGAATATTGACCGTCTATCTTTCCAGATGAATTCTGTGAAATGAACCAAGTATTCCTCCACAAGGACTTATCCACCTGCATGCACACTTGCAAAACCTCTTACGAACTCCCAATCATGACTTCCTTGCATAGTTCTACAGCAAAATTTGAAGGCCTATCCTTCCTGAGCTTTCTCACCACTCTGAGTCTTAGAGAAGATTTTGGTTTGCGTGCACTCCTTGCGGCAACCTTCAGATACCTTTAAATATATGAGAATTCTTCAACTCTATGCACACCTGCAGCAGCAGTCCTTCAATTCTCCGCTCAGATTCACAAACTAAGACTTTCCTTAGCCTGCGCACTCCTTGCACAGCTCCTATAACCCAATTTCACTTATGGGTGAATGGGAACAAGAGTTAAACTATATGAGCCTTCTGTCAACTCACTCCTTGCGGATGACTTCAACTGCACTCCTTGCTCAGATAGAGAAACAATTGAAACTCATTTCTTCTTCTTCCTTTCTCAAACTTCAAACACTCAGCAAGAAATCATTCATACATAGCATGTAAAACAAATGCATAACAGGAAGTAAATACTCATGAGCATAGAATTCAGCACACATACACAGAGAACAAACACAAAACCATGGAGTTGAATCAACTTCTTCTATTAATTCAAGCTCTATACATGGGTGTTCTTCCACAACTCTCTGGTTCTCTTCTTCTCAATTCTCAGAATTATGTTACAATGCACAATGAGGGTGTCTATATCTCGTTTCCCTCTTTTTTTCTAAAACTGTCTAATCTAATATTAAAATCCTATCTACCTGCATTAACTATATTAAATGTCGTCTATCTACTAAGGACGAGAGCGTATGGCTCAAGGTCCCGATTACATTTACAAGTGCGCTTCATTAAATCTCCTCATTAATGTTCGCGAAACAGTTTCAAGGTGTTTTCAAAAATTTGTGCTGGCTTGTCCCGCTGTCCACTTGCATTCCGTGCTGGCTTGCTTGAACTGGGAGATGCGCCTGCATCATACTCCCTCGCTTGAAAATTTTCATGGGCTCCTGTCCATGAGCTCCTGCACGGTATGTCCATGCTTCTGTATCTCTACTTCAGTCTCCCAGCTGGCGTTTTCCACTGGATGGTTCTTCCATTTGACCAGATACTCAAAGCATTCCTTCCGCCTGGTTCTCTTACCCACTTTCTTGTTCAGTATGCACTCCATCTATGGCTTCTCTGCAAATGACATTTGCTTTGTCCACTAGATCACTGGCTGCTCATTTTCTACTTCTGCATCCTCAGGTTTATATGGGTATAAATCTGAGACATTGAATATCGAAGAAATTTCGATCCCATCGGGTAATTCAATCTCATAAGCATTTTCTCCCATTTTCTTCAAGACCTTGCATGGTCCGATTTTCTTCATCTTCAATTTATTGTATGTCCCTCTCAGGATCCTTTCCTTCCTCAGATGTGCTAGAACCAGAACACCAACCTCGAACTGAAGTTGTCTTCTATGCTGATCGGCTCTGCGTTTATATTCTTGACTTGATTTCAGCAGTCGCTCCTTCACCTGGCTGTGAAGTTCCTTCATTGCCTCAGTGAATTCTTCTGCACGAGCGCTCCTAGTTGCATTTTGTTCTGAATCCCTCAATTCAGAAATCCCCCTTAGCTATGTGCCATAAACAACTTGGAATGGACTGTCCTGTACTCCTGTTCACTGAATCGTTATACGCAAACTCTGCCTGCAACAATATATTGTCCCAAATGATGTGGTTCTCTGTCACCAAGCTTCTCAACAAATCTCCTAGACTTTTGTTTACCACTTCTGTCTGTCCATCCGTCTGAGGATGATAATCTAAACTAAACAACAAATTAGTTCCCAAATTCTTCCATAAGGTTCTCCAGAAATGCCCTATGAATTTCGTGTCTCTGTCCGAAACTATGCTCCTTGGTAAGCTGTGAAGTCAAATGACTTCTTTGAAAAACAGGTTCGTGATGTGAGTCACGTCATTGGTTTTCTGACATGGGATAAAATGTGCCATCTTGGAAAATCTATCCACCACCACAAAGATCGAATCAAATCCTCCTTGTGTTCTTGGCAACCCCAATACAAAATCCATGCTAATCGCATCCCACTACCTTTTCGGTATGGGAAATGGTTGATAAAAACCCGCATTTTGCTTCCTCCCCTTCGAATGCTGGCGAATTCTACATCTGTCCACAAATCTCTTGACCTTTGATCGCATCCCTGGCCAAAAGTATGATTAGCTCAGCTTTTCAAATGTCTTTTCATGATCGAAATGTCTGGCCAATCCTCCACTGTGTTTCTCCTTCAGCAGATTCTCCCTCATGGAGCAATTTGGAATACACAGTTGATTGCCTTTAAACAACAATCCTTCCTGGATCATGTATTCGGCCCACTAGCTTCTATCTCTGAGAACTGGATTCTCAGTTGCTTCATACACTTCCTTGAAGTCTGGATCATCTACGTACATGTCTCTGAGATCCTCAAAACCCAATGTTTTGACTTTGAATTCCTACAACAGCAAGCACTTCCTGCTCAAAGCATCAGCAACTTTGTTAGCAGTACCAGAAATATGTTTAATCACAAATGTAAAGTTCTGCATGTATTCAACCCACTTAAGATGCCTCTGATTCAACTTCTCCTGTTGAGTCACAAACTGTAATGCATGGTTATCACTATATAAAACAAATTCCTTCGGAACCAAATAGTGCCTCCACTTTTTCAATGCCTGAATGATGGCATAAAATTCCTTGTCATATGTGGAGTACTTCACTTTCGCTTCATTTAGCTTCTCGCTGAAATATGCAATCGGCCTGTCTTCTTGACTTAAGACTGCCCCTATTGCAAACCCACTTGCGTCGCATTTCACCTAAAATGTCTTCTGGAAATCCAGCAACACCAGAACAGGTTGTTCCATGATCTTCCTTTTCAACAAATTGAAACTCTTTTCAGCCTCTTCAGTCCAGTGAAAATATTTGTGTCTTTTCTTCACTGTGTCCATCATCGCTGCGCTGATTCCACTGAAATTCCTAATGAATTTTTGGTAGAAACTAGCCAACTCATGAAAACTTCTCACCTCAAATATATTCCTCAGTGATGGCCAATTCTTGATCACTTCCACCTTATCTGGATCCATCCTCAACTCATTTGCTGAAATAACAAATCCCAAATAAATGAGATCTGTCTTCATGAATGAGGACTTCTTCATGTTTATCAACAGCTTCTCCTGCTGCAATTTCTGCATCACTGTAGCCAAATGCTTTAGATGCTCCGCTGTTGTTTTACTGAAAACCAGTATGTCATCCAAATACACGATGACAAATTTCTCGATGAACTCCCTCAGGACTTCGTTCATAAACCTCATGAAGGTACTCAGCGCATTTGTTAATCCAAATGGCATAACAAGACATTGATACAACCCCTCGTTGGTTTTGAATGCTATCTTCCATTCATCACCTTCTCTCATGTGAATCTGGTGCTATCTGCTTTTCAAATCAATCTTCGAAAAATATTTGGCTTCACTCAAGCAGTCCATCAGATCATCCATCCTCGGCAATGGAAGTCTATACCTGATGGTTATTTTGTTGATCTCCCTTGAGTTGGTACACATCCTCCAGCCTCCATCTTTCTTCGGACTGAGTACTGCCGGAACAACACATGGACTCAAGCTTTCCCTGACCACACCTTTGTCCAACAACTCCTGGACTTGTCTTTTGACCACTTCATTCTCTTGCGGCGTTAATATGTACGCGGCTTTATTCGACAAACTGGCTCCTGGTATGAGATCAATATGATGACTCACACTCCTGATTGGTGGCAACAAATGAGGTAATTCGTCCACTACAATGTCAGCAAACTCTTCCAGCAGCTCCTGAACCTCCTTTGGAAAATCATCCATTATTGTGCTAGTCAAAACAATCCTCAGTTTCCTGACCACAATGAACTGTGCATCCTCCTTCTTCTTAACCTCGGTAAGAAGTTCCTTCCCACTCATGAGAAGCATAGTGTTTCTCACTTCCGGCTTCACTTCCTTATCTTTAATTGGAAGCAACATGTCTATCCTCCCATTCTTCTCTAAGGTATATGTATTCATCCTCCCATCATGAATCACATTTCTATCATATTTCCACAGTCTACCCAGCAATAGATGACAAACATCCATAGGAATAACATCACATAAGATTTTATCATTATATCCTCCTATCTTAAATTCAACTAAGCACTGTTTGGTGACATTTACCTGATGTCCTTTTTGTAGCCACGAAAATTTATATGGACTTGGATGATCAGTCATCTCCAACCCCAACTTTTCTACCATCTCGGTTGAAATGAGATTATCTGTGCTACCGTTGTCCACAATGACCTTGCATGCCCAACCCTTGGTCTTGCAAGCTATTCTGAAAAGTCTGGTCCTTTGGACTTAACTTTCCACTTCTTTCTCTGGTGTCAAAAGGACTTTTCTCATTACCAGCTATCTTCCACCTTCAGCATCCTCCGCCTCAACATTTCGCCCCTGTGCTTCGGCGATGTGAGTCTCTCCACTGTCCTTCTTTTTCTCTGGACACTCGAATGACTTGTGCCCATTTTTTCCACACGTGAAGCATGTGATTACTCCACCTCTTCCTCTTCCTCTACCTCTGGTACGAGGAAACCTATTATTATCAGCATATCCTCCTCTCTGCTCAGTATGTTGTTCTCTTTGTTCAACGTATTGCCCTCGCTATGAACTTCCACCTCTCTCTACTTGAGTCTGAGGTTTCTTCTAGTCTTCATTAGGCTTCTGATATTTTTCTTGGGCAACCGATTTGCCTCTGGGCTGACTTCTGCCTCAGCCCCTTTGACTCTTCTTTTGGATCAGCTTCTGCTCAGCTTTCAGAGCCATTTGATAAGCATATTCCACCGTTTGAATGGTTACCATGCTCATCTCATCCTAGATATCATATCTCAGACCATTCATGTACTTGGCAACTTTTTCGTCATTGCTTTCGCGATGACCTGCCCTAATATTCAACCTGTAAAATTCCTCAGTGTATTCTTTCACTATCATCAACTTCTGTCTCAGGTTCTGCATTCTCCTGAACAGAGAAATTTGATAGGCCCTGGGAATGAATTTTGCCTTCATCTTTGCAATCATCCCGTCCTAGCTCTTAAGTTTCTTCTTGCCTTGGCAACGCCTATCCGCTTGTAGTTCATCCCACCACAAGCTTGCATGTCCTTTTAATCTTGTGATGGCATGCCTGACTTTCTTGTCCTCTTCAATATCTTCATAGTCAAAATAGGTGTCCAGAGCTCTAATCCAATCTAGAAGCTCTTCTACATCCAGATTTCCCTCATAAACTGGAATGTCCATTTTCACCTTTGCACCCATTCTTGCAACAACTTTGAGCAAGCGCTCATTTATTGCATCTTCTACTGTGACTTCTTCTTCTCCATGTCCAGCATCATCTTCATTTTCAGATTCATTGATATCTCCTACATCAGCTGTGCGCCTTTGTCTTATCTCCATGTCCACAACTCTAGCGCGTAAGTTATGCAGAACTCTTTTTACTTCTGCATTCTGCACTTCTCTACCCCTTCCTCTGGGCATTTCCCTTTCCTCTTCTAGATCGGGTGATTGTCTATCTCTTCTCCTTGGCAGCATGGTGAATTCTCCTTTTCCCTACTATAGAAAGAAAAGAAGATTTTCTATGCTCTGATACCACTTGACGTAGGTACGCTCCTCAGGGCACATCTGCTCATAGGATCTTCTCCTTCCTCGGCCCGAAGAGCACTAACCGGTCCTTCTATTTCTCTATCGGGAAATCTTCACCCATAGAACTCTTCATGCGATCCCCCTCTTTACTTATCGGGGAATCGAACTTCACGGTATCATGAGGTCAATGGTCAAGCGCTGGTGTTTTGGATCCCCGAACCCTGATGCAAGTCAACGCTGACCCCTCCTTTGCCTATTGGGACTTCTCCTATCGTGACTTCGCCACTCACGATATCAAGCAATTCACTTTACCGACTCCTGACTCATGAGATGCCGAAACTT
Source organism: Picea mariana (assembly GCA_032191745.1). Taxonomy (NCBI): domain Eukaryota; kingdom Viridiplantae; phylum Streptophyta; class Pinopsida; order Pinales; family Pinaceae; genus Picea; species Picea mariana. The sequence goes on along the minus strand of JASDQU010370589.1, from coordinate 57,693 downwards.
CGATGAGCTCGCTTGCTTTGGCTTTTCAACGATCCCTTATCCCGTCAAGACTTTGGACTTCGCGAGATCACGAATCCTAATGTCAATATTTCAGGACTTCTCACCACGAAACTCCGATAGCTCATGCCACCTGTCCTCCACTAACTCCACTGTGGGCCACGCTATCCTTTAGCTGTCGGGATGTCACGTTTCGCAATTCCAAATTGCAAGAGTATCCTGTCCTCGAAACCTCCGATACTCCGAACCCTGACTTCTTCAGATCTTTTGACACGTGTCCCTCTCGAGATCCATGGCTATGATCCCCTCACTGTTTTAGAACCCAAAAGGTCTCGGGCTCTTGACTTTTGAAACCCTGATATACCAATGACTTCTGGTTCCTGCCACCTGTCCTAACAGGTGGACGACTCTGAGCTCGTTAGGGTATCGTGTTTCAAAATTTCGCGATTCCTGTTGCTATATTCACAGGACTTCAACCCATGAAACCCCAATGCACGATGTACTTGTAGATCTAATGGCCTTGACCAACTTGGATCAACGACTCTCCTCCTCCTGAGCTTTTAGCCTTTAGGAAATATGACGTCGTATCTCCCTTACACCTCTGCAAGATCCCATGGCCCACGGAGATTCGCGGTTTCTCCTCAGAGAATACCGACCGTCTATCTTTCCCGATGAATTCTTTGAAATGAACCAAGTATTCCTCCACAAGAACTTATCCACCTGCGTGCACACTTGCAACGCCTCTTACGAACTCCCAATCATGACTTCCCTGCACAGTTCTTCAGCAGAATTCGAAGGCCTATCCTTCCTGAGCTTTCTCACCACTCTGATTCTTAGAGAAGATTTTGGTTTGCACACACTCCTTGTGGCAACCTTCAGATACCTTCAAATATCTGAGAATTCTTCGACTCTATGCACACCTGCAGTAGCAGTCCTTCAATGCTCTGCTCAGATTCAAAAACTGAGACTTTCCTTAGCCTGCACACTCCTTGCACAGCTTCTATAACCCAATTTCACTTCTAGGTGAACGAGAACAAGAGTTAAACTATCTGATCCTTCTATCAACGCACTCCTTGCGGATGACTTCAACTGCACTCCTTGCAGGAATCCTTGCTCAGATAGAGAAACAATTGAAACTCATTTCTTCTCCTTCCTTTCTTAGATTTCAAACACTCGGCAAGAGATCATTCATACATAGCATGTAAAACAAATGCATAACAGGAAGTAAATACTCATGAGCATAGCATTCAGCACACATACACAGAGAAAAAACAAAAAACCATGGAGTTGAATCAACCTCTTCTATTAATTCAAGCTCTGTACATGGGTGTTCTTCCAGAGATCTCTGCTTCTCTTCTTCTCAATGCTCAGAATTATGTTACAATGCATAATGAGGGTGTCTATATCCCGTTTCCCTCTTTTTTTTAAAACTGTCTAATCTAATATTAAAATCCTATCTACCTGCATTAACTATATTAAATGTCGTCTATCTACTAAGGACAAGAGCGTATGGCTCAAGTTCCCAATTACATTTACAAGTGTGCTTCATTAAATCTCCTCATTAATGTTCGTGCAACAGTTTCAAGGTGTTTTCAAAAATTTGTGTTGGCTTGTCCAGCTGTCCACTTGCATTCCACGCTGACTCGCTTGAACTGGGAGATGCGCCTGCATCACCTGCATATACACATGTTGTATAATAGTTAGGGCACGTATATGTGGGAAAAAATTATTTTTAGCTCTGGGAATTGCAAAAATGGGACTTCAAGTCTACATGGGGAAATGGAAAAGGCCTTGTGAGCAAATTTGCATAGGGTGAGGGAAATCTTGCTATAATAGATGCCCCCTAATGTGTGAGGTCATAGGAGTATTTCGGATAGTCGAAATACATTATAATACCCATAACTGGAGTAATGGAGACCCGGCTAGATGAAATAGTTTCTCATGAGAATATTACAATTTGTACTGACTTTGCGCACATGGATGCCAATTTGAATTACATAGTAGATCCATGTGAAAATATACCAAACAGCTGTTCATGGCCATGAATAGACAATACAAAGGTGGCTACATGCTAGAGAATTTCATAGTCATGAACAAGGCCCAGTAAAACCAGTCTCAAAATCAATATGAATATGATCTCCCATGATCACCTAAGTCACATAGGTACTGGTCCAATGAAAGATAGGAACACATTAGGAAAGTTGCGACTATGAACTGATGTCTTCAAGTCTTCTACACAATCCACCAAAGTTGAAAGCCTACATCATGTGAACAAAGGATTTGAGGTCAAACACAATGAGCTTCGTTTGATTATAGGTCATTAAGGTATACTGTTAACAAATGCGAGACAACCTATCGATAACTAAAGTAGGTATCAAGGCACAAAGTACATTCTTAAAGTGTGAATAAAGGTTTCGAGATCGAAAACTTGAATAAACCATCGACTAGAAGACATTTATGTATTACCAAATGTTGATGGCGAGAGAACCTGCCACTAATGACTATAAGCCTCTAGGTACTCATAGGACTCTAGGTCTTGTTTCTAGAATAGATGGGTTGAATTCGATGGAAGGAAACCCACTAAAACGAGAGCATTGAGGCATCTCTCATCATTTAGTACAAGGTACAAAGAAGGAGCTTAAAGATTTGGAGGAATTCAGACGAAGACCATGTTCACGAACCAACGACCCTGTGCGTCTTTTGTGTGCGCCAAATGCAAGTGGTACATGAAAAAGACCCTTTGCATAGAAAAACATAATGAAAATTGTTGAGAAAGGAGAGGAAACCACCAATAAGGTTAATGGAATCCAAGACACTACACAAATCCCAATGTGTGAATAGATTTCTTACCGTCAAACACAAGGAAAACGCCCCAGTCAGCAACCGATGACAAAATGTCAACTGTTGGGTTCAAGGTTACCTACCAATGATGAAAGTAGGACCGAGGTGCATGATTGGACTACATATTTATGTAACTTTGAGACACACTAAGGGTATGGAAACCATGTAAAGTCAAGATTTATGAGAAATGGCTGACACAGGATGATAGACATCCTTTGAACAAGAGAATGAGACATATGGAAGACTTTGGAAGCATAGACTCAATGATGAAACTCTGTAATGCAAGAGGCACCAATCAAAATCTCCATAGGGATAGGAAGAGTAACCAATTGGGGGAGTAAAATCTAAGTAATGAGTTCAACTTCCTAAGGTCATGCTCAACACAAAAGTTTGATGACAAGTGGACTCAAAAGTTTGTGCTTTGTTCAAAGGTGACACAATTGCTGCCAATATAAGATAATATTCTTTTCCCACCCGTCTTTTTTTGTTTCTTCATAGTCAAATGAATTCTATGATAGAGAGGAGGAAACAAGTGTCGCTAATAAGAAACTACTTCCAAAAGTGGAACATAACTATGCTTAATACAAGGAGTTGTACGTAGGATATGGACACTCGTGGGAATGTTTCCTCTTGGGGTATAGGGTGTCAAGCTGCAAAGGATATAAACAAGGCTCTTCTTGGCTGATGATGCAAATTGTTGAGGTGATAGGCTTATTATGCGAAAGTGAGAACCGGCAATAGGCTCAATACTCCAAGCAAGAGAATGAGATTCAATTACAACTTAACTTCAAAGAACTTCCTTTTTCATAAATTTAGTCCCCTAGGCCCGAAAAACTATAAAACAATACCTAGGAGAACTCTTCTAGCCACTAATGACTAGAGTATTCCTTTTTCCAAATTAGTCTACTTGGTTCGAAAAAGAGTTAAACATATTGTTGAAAAGTCAACAAGAAACATGTGTCTAATTTACTTTTCCCTTAAATAAATCAGACAATAAATATTAATCTATTATCTCATAATTACTTGAAATAATTAACTGAAATGGAAAATCAGTTAACTATGGGAAATTCGAGTTCAAAGGTTGTATGATAAGACATGGAGGTGACTTGAAGTTGTAATAGAGTTATAAGTGTAGTTATGAGAGTTGTGAAGTAGTTTAACTCAGTTAAGTGAGTTAAGCCCAGTTGTACTAGTTGTAACTGAACTTCCACTAGTGAGAGTTTAGTGAATTAATTATTAATTAATTCAAATCAGTGAACTCACATGAAATTGAATATTCACCATAGTTAACTACATGCATGTCAGATCCAGTGGAGACCCAGTTGAGATAGCAGGTGAAAGGGACAGTTTGGCTAATAGTTTTGATTTGAGTGAAGTGCACTCATGCAATCACACATGCAATGGATATGCTCATGAGCATGTGAAAAGTAGGCAATTTGAATTCATTTTGTGAGAATTCTATTTGCAGGGATTGTGCAGAGGAGGTGGTTGTCTGAGACAGAATTGGCACATGTATTTGTTGAGTTTTGTATGACAGTGTGAGACGATTGTATTGTAATGAGAGCTCTTGGATTAGAGTTTTGTATGAGATTGTTTCATGATCCATGATATACATCATATATGATAGTGGGGTTTTTAGATTTATGCTTTCCCTGTAAAATTTATGTGTTATGTGTTCTTGATATTTCACTTTGTGATCGTGGTTTAATTTCCGCAAGAATATTAGTAGAAGCAATTTTGTATTTAATAGTGGCATATGTATGTTAGATCAGGAGAATCGCAGGAAATAAATTAAGTGTATTGAAATTTCTACATGGTATCAGAGCCACGAAGCCAGGGAAGTGAGGTGCAAAAATTATAGTATTTTTGCAGGTCCTATCTCTTGCAGGGTGCGAACCTTGGTACTGAAAAATTCACACATTTATGAGAGAATAAATTCTCGCACCCTACTCAAAGGAGAGGTGTGAACTTCCTAAGGATTCTCGCAGGCTGCTTAAAGGAGAGGTGCGAACCTCCCTCACCCCACAGTGCGAACTCCCTCAATAGGTTCATAGGTTATACATAGGTGAGGTGCGAAATTCCCTCAGGCTAGTAACTGGTCAGGTGTGAACTTCCTAGGGCAAGAAGGATTGCAGTAGTTGAGTTTGTGGTTGGATAAAATTCGAATTTGCAGAAGGACATTCTTGGTGCTACAGTTGATTCAAGATCAAAATGTCTTTCAATGGATTGAGGTTGGAGTATGCAATTAAGGGAAACTCGAACTACATTGCTTGGAAGGACAAGATGGAGGCAGTACTCGAAGACAATGGCTTGAAGGAATACATTGACAAAGATGTTCCTAAGCCAGATGCGACAGATATTGCAAATCCTGATGCATGGCAAAAGAAAGTGGCAAAGGTGAGGATGATTCTGTTGGAGGGAGTACGAGACCATATTGTCTCAAGTCTCCATGGGAAAGCCACACCACATGCAATGTGGAAGGTTTTGATGGATCTGTTCCAAAACAATAATGACCATAGGAAATTGTCACTCAAAGATAAAATCAGGAAGATCAAGATGGAAAAGGGCGACTCCATTCCAGAATATCTCACGAAGTTTGTCCAATGTCAGGATGAGCTTGGAAGTGTGGGAATAACAGTCATTGTTGATTATTTGGTGAGCTTGGCTCTCCTAGGACTTCCCAAGAGTTGGCACAGTTATCAAGACTCTGTCAATGGAAGGGAAAAATTGTCAGATTGGGAAAGACTATAGTCGAATCTAGTGCAAGAGGAGTTCAGGCGGAACACCAGAGATGGATCTTCATCAAAGTGAGATGATGAAGAGGATTTTGGTTTGACTATGAAGGAAAGTAAAGGGAAAGGGAAGAAATTCCATTCAAAATCCGAGTCTAAAGTCAAGAAGCTAGATTTGTCGAAAGTGAAGTGTTTTCACTGTCACGAACATGGGCATCTCGCTACTAATTGTCCGCAGAAGAGAAAGAACAAGACGGTTGTTGGAGCTGCAACTAGTGAGGCTCTTGTACCTCAATTTGAACTTGACTTCTCTTTGATCGCATGCATGGCTTCAAGTGCATCAATATCGTTGTGGTATTTGGATAGTGGCGCTTCCTACCACATGATGCGAGATAAAGAGTTTTTCGGTGACTTGGAGGAGAAAGATCTCAAAACGCATATAGAGATGGGTGATGATGGATGATACAGTGTGACTGGTATTGGTACCATTACCTTTCAGAGGGAGTCAGGTAAACAATTTCAATTGAAAAATGTTATGCATGTTCCAGGTCTGAAGAAAAACATGGTGTCGGTCGCAATGTTGGAGGACAAAGGCTATGACATTATTTTCATCGGTGGAAAAGCATTCCTACAACACAAAGAAATGGGTCAAGTCAAGAAGATAGGGATTCGAGTTAAGAATCTCTACATGTTGGAGGTAGATGGGTGCGGTGCCATGGTGGGCAAGGCAGAAAAAGTGGTGGTGAGCCAAGATGAGGGAAAATTATGTCACAGGCGATTGGGCCATCTTCATCATGGATCCTTGAATATCATGCAACAAATATCTACTAGACCTCCAAGGGGAACACTTGCTCAGTTATATCAGTGCAAGGGGTGCACCCTAGGGAAGTATGTAAAGTCCACCTTTAATGAAAAGGAGAATCGTGCTTCGATGATCCTCGAGAGAATTCACACAGACGTGTGTGGACCATTCTCGGTTGCTTCAAAAACAAAACATAGGTATTATGTTATTTTTGTTGATGACTTTTCGCGTAAATGTTGGATATTCTTCATGCAGGAGAAGGATCAAACATTCTCAAAGTTTTGTGAGTTTAAAGCATTGGTGGAGAAAGAGTCGGGGAAGCAAGTGAAGGCTCTAAGGAGTGATAATGGTGGAGAATATATCTCTAACGAATTCAAATACTTCTGCAGCAGAGAAGGAATTCAAAGAGAACTCATAGCGCCTCATAACCCATAGCAAAATGGGGTCGCAAAGAGGAAGAACAAAACGATCATGGGTGTTGCACAAGTGATGTTACATGATCAGGGCCTACCAATGCATTTGTGGGAAGAAGCATGCAATATTGTGGTTTATGTGCAAAACCGTTGTTCTCATAGAATACTTGGCATGAGTAAACCTGAAGAAGCTTTCACTGGTAAGAAACCTGATGTTTCTCATTTTAAAATTGTTTTCTCATTTGTTTATGTGCATGTGATCAAGGATTCTAGGAAGAAGCTAGAACCGACTGCTGAAGTTGGGATATTTGTGGGGTACACAGAAACACCCCATAATTATCGTGTGTATTTTCTGAGCAGTAAGATTACTATTATGCGACGGGATATAAAATTTGATGAGGGGAAATCCATGCGATTGTCACTTGAGAGGGAGCTAGACTTTCATGCAGAAGAGGAACCGTTGGTTCCCAAGGATGAGTCTCAATATGTGGATCAGCCACATGAGGAGGTTCATGGAGTGGAGGAAACCACTCAAGAAGAACCATCCATCACAAATGGAAGAAAGAACACCATGAAAGATGAAAAATTGAGACTAGATGCTGCACAGAATGTAGGAGCCCCTACTTCACAGCGCAGACAGAAACAGTCTCCCGATCGATTTGTTGGATACATGGCTCTCGTGAGAAAATGTATTGTGACTGAACCATCTTCCTTTTAGGAAGCAGTGTAGGATCCCACTTGGGTTGATGCTATGGTAGAGGAGTATGACTCCATTTTCAAAAATAGTGCATGGGAAATTGTCCCAAGACAAGTTGACAAATTAGTGGTAGGTTCGATATGGATCTACAAGGTAAAGCAAGTTGTTGACGGGAGTGTGCAAAAATACAAGGCCAGGTTTTTGGCCTGAGGCTTATTATAGATCGAGGGGATAGATTATGATGAGACCTTTACACTTGTCACAAGGTACTCTTCCATAAGATCCATCCTTCTTGCACTCTCAGCGTAGATGAGCTGGCACATTCATCAGATGGATGTAAAAACTGCATTCCTCAATGGGATCATTGAGGAAGAAGTGCACATTGAACAACTAGAAGGTTTTGAGACCTTTGACAGGGAGTCACATGTGTGCAGACTCAAGAGAGAACTGTATGGGCTGAAGCAAGCACCCTATTCTTGGTACACTCAGATAGACACCTATTTCACCGGATTGGGCTTCACCAAAAGTGAGTGGATGCAAACCTGTACCAAATTTTGGTGGAGGGTAAGCTCTTAATCATTGTTCTTTATGTTGATGATTTAATACTAACTGGTGATGAGCAATTGATACACTCATGCAAGGATGACCTTGCAAAGGAGTTCGAGATGAAGGATTTGGGCCTTCTTCATTATTTCCTTGGATTGGAAATATGGCAGCGAGATGGTGAAGTTTTTGTGTCTCAAGGCAAGTATGCAAGGGAGATACTGGGTAAGTTTCACATGGAAGGTCGCAAACCCATGGATACTCCTCTTCCAGGAAACTAGAGGAAAGAGGATGCTACTTCTGGAGAAGTAGTGGATGCTATTGTCTATCGACAGTTAGTAGGTTCTCTAATGTATTTAGTGAACACGAGACCAGACATTTGCTATGCGGTTAACTAGATAAGCCAAGCGATGGTTAAGCCTACCAAACTCTTTTGGAAGGTGGGTAAGCATTTCCTGAGATATCTGAAGGGAACATTTGAGTATGGATTATGATATAGACATATGGATGAGGTGAAGTTGCATGGCTTCACAAATGCAGATTGGACGGGCAGCCCAACGGACAGAAAGAGCACATAAGGGGGGATCTTTAGTATTAGATCTACATCTATTTCTTGGTACAGAAGGAAACAAATATCCATGGCACTTAGTTCAGCAGAAGCATAATACATGGCAACAATTCAAGATGCATGTGAGGCTATCTAGATGAGAAAGATCTTGGTTGGTTTGTTTGGTTCTCATTTAGATCTTACAGTGATTCATTGTGATAATCATAGTTGCATTAAACTCTCGATTAATCCTGTGTTTCATGATAGATCTAAGCATATAGATATCCGGTATCATCATCTCAGAGATTGAGTGCAGCGGAAGATCATGTTGCTTCAATACATTCCTACAGAAGATCAAGAATTAGACATTCTGACGAAGGTGCTCACCAGGAGAAAATTCGAATATCATAGAGACAGGATTGGGGTGAAGGATAATCCCTTTCTGGTTGAGAGGGAGTGTTGAAAAGTCAACAAGAAACATGTGTCTAATTTACTTTTCCCTTAAATAAATTGTACAATAAATATTAATCTATTATCTCATAATTACTTGAAATAATTAACTGAAATGGAAAATCAGTTAACTATGGGAAATTTGAGTTCAAAGGTTGGTTGGTAAGACATGGAGATGACTTGAAGTTGTAATAGAGTTATACGTGTAGTTATGAGAGTTGTGAAGTGGTTTAACTCAGTTAAGTGAGTTAAGCCCAATTGTACTAGTTGTAATTGAACTTACACTAGTGAGAGTTAGTGAATTAATTATTAATTAATTCAAATTAGTGAACTCACATGCAACTAAAGATTCACCACAGTTAACTGCATGCATGTTAGATCCAGTGGAGACCTAGTTGAGATAACAAGTGAAAGGGATAGTTTGGCTATCAGTTTTGATTTGAGTGAAGTGCACTCATGCAATCACACATGCAGTGGATATGCTCATCAACATGTGCAAACTAAGCAATTCAAATTCATTTTGTGAAAATTCTATTTGCAAGGATTATGCAGAGGTAGGTTGTCTGAGACAGAATCGGCACATGTATTTGCTGAGTTTTGTATGACAGTGTGAGATGATTGTATTGTACTGAGATCTCTTGGATTAGATTTTTGTGTGAGATTGTTTCATGATCCATGATATACATAATATATGATAGTGGGGTTTTTAGCTTTATGCTTTCCCTGTAAAACTTTTGTGTTATGTGTTCTTGATATTTCACTTTGTGATCGTGGTTTAATTTCCGTGAGAATATTAGTAGAAGCGATTATGTATTTAACTATGGCATATAATTGTTAGATCATGAGAATCACAAGAAATACATTAAGTGTATTGAAATTTCTACACATACACCAAATAGACATCCTTTCAAATCCAGATAACGAGTGTGAAAGAGACAAGTTCACTCGGCAATATTTTCCCTTTTTGAGAGAGTCAGAAAAGAGCTTAAACAAGACTCAAAGGATGTTGTTATAAGAAGCATATAATGGGGGAGGCCAAGGATCTCGTGCAAGACTTCTATCGAAATTAAACAACTCACACATAGCTGACACAAGTTTGGGAAAACCCAAAGCTTTCCAAGTCGAGGAGAATAAAATACTTTTAGAGGTTACCTTATCTACAATATATTGAAGAATTCCTCTTATCCGGAAGGGTGTAGAAAAAGGAATTCGAGGCTCTACAAGATCATTCCAATCAAAGGAATCCACCCTAGGACTTGGAGGGAGCGTACTCGGAGAGAGTAGAATGCTCCCTTGTTCAGAAGGTACAAGATTAGAAATGCTAAGGACATTTTCGAGGGATGCATCACCCTCCAAAAGAAGAGTGGGATTGACCAAAGATTGCATCAACAATGTCACTTCCTTAGGCTTTCCACTCTCCAAGAGAAGAGTCAAATGAACCGAATATTGCAACAAAATGACTACTTTTTCAACTGCTGGTTGAATAGGATGTGAGACAACAAGGTCAAGAGACGCATAGCCCCCAAAAATAGGAGTGGTTTTAGCCGAAGATTGCATCGACACAACTACTAGTTGAGCAGGATGCGAGACAACAAGGTCAAGAAACGCATCACCCCCAAAAAGAAGAGTGGTTTTAGTAGAAGATTGCATTGGCATGACCATTGTATCAACCAAATAAGGTTTGGAAACCAAAGACGACTTAGAACTCGAAGAGCCCCCAAGCAAGGACCACGCTTCTTGTACCATAGCAATAGCAGGGCACAAACGAGTAATGTGATATCCTTTGCAAAGCCTACAAAGGAACTTGGGATTATTTATTACACATCTAGGCTTCTCAATTGTATGAATTCCCCCAGCATGACTTGCAATGGATAGTGACATGCTCCCAGTATGACTTGCAGAGGCTAGTTTAAAATATCCAACCTAACTTGCAGAGGTTGGTGATGAATTCCCAACATGACTAGCATAGGTTGGTGAAGAACCTTCAACATGAATAGCACAGGTTGATGATGAATACCCAACATGACTAGAATAGGTTGGTGATGAATCCCCAACATGACTAGCAAAGGTTGGTGATGAATGTGTAGTGTGACTAGTCATGACTATATTTGTTCCCCTAGCATGACTTGCAGCCGCTGGTTGCTGGTATTCAACATGACTTGCAGAGGTTGTTTACCTATCTCCAACATGAGTAGCATAGGTTGGTGATATAATTCCAGTATGACTCATGCTGACTAGACTTGTTCCCCCAACATGACTTGCAACGACCAGTTGTGTGTCTTCAACATGACTTGTAGAGGTTGTTGACCTATCTCCAACTTGACTGGCAAAGGTTGGTGATGAATCCCCAACATGACTAACATAGGTTGGTGATGAATGTGCAGTGTGACTAGCTATGACTAGATTTTTTCCCCCAACATGACTTGCAATGGCTGGTTATTGGTATTCAACATGACTTGCAGAGTTTGTTGACCTATCTCTAACATGACTAGCATAGGTTGGTGATATATTGCCAATATGACTCACAGTGACTGGACTTGTGCCCCCAACATGACTTGCAGTGGTTGGTTGCATGTCTTCAACATGACTTGCAGAGGTTGTTGACCTATATCCAACATGACTAGTAGAGGTTGGTGATATAATGCCAATAGGACTTGCAGTAACTGGAGTGGTGGCAATAGTTGGTTGCAGCATTTGAGATCAAGGTTTTGGGAAAGACTAGTTTTGAGAAATTGCAGGCCAAGAAGGGTTCTGGTATACACCATGGCCCTATCTGTTATGATAGTATCCTCCTCCATAGTAATTCATAAAGGGTTGTAAGGGCATCGTCACTGAGGAAGCCACTTGCAAAAGTTACTCAGGTGAGGATATATGTTTCCCCCAGACGAAAGGATTTCGTGAAAGGGGGTAGCTTGTACTATAAAAATGACTCCCCCTGGATGAAATACCAGAGGATAGATGGAGGTCCTCCATGGGAAAAGCATTTTTAGGAACCGACATAGTGAAAGAAGGATAGATGGAAAGGATGTAATAGGCAAAATGACCGCCCACTTGAGCACTTGCTCTTGGAAAAGTGAATCTAGGATTGGATCCATAGGAAGGAATATTCCAACCTCATACCATAAGATTTGGTTGAGGGATATGACTCCTACCAAATGAAAAGGGATAATAAGGAGGCATCATGCCCCTAGACCCAAAACTAGGATTCACATAAGGAGACGAGACAGAGGATGGAAAGTGCGAAGACATGCCTGGCATACCATGAGAAAAATGATTAGAGGCCCAAGGTATTGGTTGAGTATCATGATTCATCGTACCACTCGGAAATACAAAATGATTCATCCCCATGGAATGAGAAAAGACCATGGGTTGGGTAGTGCTAACTGAGGGAGTCACGAGGGCTCCACCAACCATAGTAATGAAAAATCATGACTCAATACAAAATCCTAAGGAAAACTAATAATCAAAGAGAACACCAAAATAAACAAAAGGGAAATATGCACACAAACAGGATAAAGTAGTTGAAAGGGGCCTCCCTCCCTAAATTAGGTATGCCTCACCCAAGACGGGCCTAAGACTCCTTGCAAAAGATTATAGGTATGATAATTAGTTATAAGGGCCCTCATGGGCTTAACAACCAGTTGGTTAGATCCCCCAAGAGAGTTAATCCTCCATAAAGGTTGTGTGTTGTCTGACCCTTATCTAACCCATGGTACCTGCAGAATAAACTCTGCAAGTAACGTATGTGGTACCTATGTCAAGCAACTAAGCAACCACAATATAACTGATGTGCAAGCAAATAGTCGTAAGTCAGGTCTACTATATGGGAAGAGTAACAAATCCCTAAATCTTGAAATCACCACCTCTCACAGAGGTAAAGGTACTAGCGATATTCTCATATATGAATATATCCCTAGAAATATATCTAATGCTAAGAAGGTATTTGGGGGATATCCCCTTAACCAACTTCCTGCGACCTCATGCTTAACTCTGGTGTAAGTGGAGCCTCCTGACGTCACCAATTATACAATGTATTTCACCACTCCCTTAATCAGACACATATGTTGGTCTTAATAGCCTTCGAGAAGTTTACTGACAAAATCCTATTCCAAGGCTCTAAATCCTAATTTAGTTTGTGCACCCTAAAAATAAAATCGTTTCTAATCAATTTTAAATTTATCACTGTTTCTTTTAGTGGTCTTGCTTACTCAAAAAGGTGCAGTTGTGAAACTGATGATCTTATGACTTAACAAGTAAAATAAATGAATGTTTATAAAATGAAAAGTCCTAACTTCAATTCCCAATAAATGATAAGATTTTCAAAATGCAGTTTTCAATTTAATTATGCAATTCAAAATAATATGCAATCTTTCCATACATGTACTAAGATCAATGATAAGAACCCAAAAGATCAAACGCCAATAATGAAAAATGCCTATATTTTTTGTATTTTCAATATAAAAGAATGAAAATGCAAAGATTGAACAACAACTTGATATAAAAATTATACTATATGTAAATAGAGACAAACTAAGTAGGATATCAAGAAGCAAACACCTAGCCCAATATGCAAGGAAAATCAATGAAAAGGATGATGAGAAAGGAAACTCCCAAAAATTCAACCAAAGAAAGGTTTCCTATTACTCTGTATGCACTTAACAGTCATAACAAAAACCTAAGAAGACTCAACAACCATCTAAACTTACCCAACAACCATCAAACTCAACAACCAAGCATACACGAATGATGTATGTGATTGTTTAGGAGAAAAACACGTATATACACTTCCTACAGAATGACAACATGCGTATGTACACGACTGTCAGGTTAAGGATAAGGCTAATAAACTCATACTCAAAATTAACAAAGGTTGTCAAGCAATCAAAAGACAAGAAACTCAATATATACTAGAGCAATCAAAGGAGAAAAACACTCCAAACCCCGAAAATAAGATTATTTCCCCAGTATGGTTGCTAATTCTATTACGAGGAAAATCTCTCTATGGCATGGGGTAAATCACAAAAGATGGAAATGACTGCAGAAATCAACTCCAATCTCAAGTATGCTATATAAATAAATATGATAACATGAAAAGATAAATAGTCTACCTCATCCAGATGTTCGATGAAGTCCACTGTTGAGCACTTGACTCAAAGAAATACACCTGCAACGTGTCCTCAACAACCAAGATATGCAAGAATATGGTGATAATATATAAAGTTAGAAAATTCAATAGCATAATCAATCAATATTCATAACAAATATTCCCATAGAACAACAATTCAAATATTTGCAAGACATTAATTGGATGACAAAAGAGTATTTATATTAAAATGTAATCAACAGAAGTGTATGAATGACAAACTTCTGTGTCGTCACGGTTCAGAACCAAGAAACTAAGTGCCTTCCAGCTGGGCCTCCACCACTTCAATCCTCCACCAAAGGCAAGTTCATATAAGAGAGACAATGAGGTTCTCAATCAAGTAGAGAAGATCTTGGGGCCTGGACAATGTGTTCAAACTTAAAATGATAAAGGGATGCATACTCAATATGAAGTGAATAATTTCTCCAAAGTAACTTTGCTCTCAAAGTTGAATTCTTCTCCTATTTTCCACGGCATGGATATGGCCCATTTATAGCCTTCAAATGGAACTGAAGGGCCGAGTTGGAACGTTTCTAGTATATGGAAGGTCAAGGATCATGGATCTCGTGACATGACATGGAAACCCAACACCATTTTTAAATGTTGGGCACAAAACCCGATGTATGTGGGTTGCAATGGTGCAACCTACATATACGCATGTTGTATAATAGTTAGGGTGCATATATGTGGAAAAATATTATTTTTAGCTCTAGGAATTGCAAAAAAGGGACTTCAAGTCTACATAAGGAAATGGAAAAGGCCTTCTCAGAAAATTTGCATAGGGTGAGGCAAATCTTGCTATAACAACATGTTCATATGATCTGTATTATAGGAAGAACGAAATGAGATACAAACAAAATTATAGCAGAGAACACAAAAACATAGTGAAACCCAACTTTTATTAATGAATAATGGAATAATGTAGAACACAAACTGGCTAGAATGGTGGTATCTTATCTCTAAATAGAAAGAGATGTCAATTACGCTCATTCATAATGACAATTACATCACACTCCATTGCATGCTTAAAGGACCTCCTTCATCTTGATTATATATGAAAGTGAGAGGAGAATAATTCCCATGATGCATGTGGGATAGATGTGTCTAAGTTTACAAAATTCCATAGACATGTAAAACACTAGGGCTTCCCGAGAGGTCACCCATCCTGGTACTACTCTATCCCAAGAGCGCTTAACTGTAGATTTATAATGGGATCTGGTGCATTAATGTTGCATTCATGTACATATGATGGCTATAATTAACAAATTGAGATGACATTACATTACATTCCCCATTAAAAGGGTGAATATCATGGTTTATCAAAACCATAGGCTTGAAAACATTGATTTAGTGGAAAAGGTGTATGGCCACTGAGATCTACCTAGATCATTCCTCCCCCCTTAGGAATAAATGGTCCCTAGTGCTTCAAGTTCCCTTAGGATATGGGAAAATTTATTTTGAATCTGAAACTTGGTGAGATGCTTTCCTTGCTAAAGTAGTTTTCCTACGTATACTTGCATTAGCCTATTGAAAGATGTCATGAACCTATTATTGGAGGTTCTATATCTATTCAATAAATCTAGCTGCATGATTTTCAACGGTCTAAGTGTGGGAGGAATATGTCAATGAAGATGCGATAGGAGGAAATATATCAATGGGGGATAATGGATGGAACCCCAAGAACACCTGAAAAGTGTCGTGGCCAATAGATCTATGTTGAACATATGGAAGACTCTCATTCTCTATAAGGGAGCATATATATATTGGACCATTAGGTAAGGGAGAATCGAGCACTGATTCAATGGAATTATTGAATTGATAGTGCAGAGGCACCCCCGTAGGTGAAAACATATCTTTGTGCTCCTCTATAATCTTGTTGACCTACTTCTTTTGTATATAAATGTCTTCGGAGAGGTTGTAGTGGTCACAATTACCTTCTGTTCACCTTCTAATTGGATGGTGAAGAGGGAAAACTTTGTGGTCGGAGAGATTACTTTGTGGTAAGGTTTTTCCGAAATCAATGAAGTGGTAGTAGTCAGAAATACCTTTGGTACCTTGTAGATATGACCTCCCAAAGTAACAATAACACTGTGGGGCCAAGACTCATAAACAACATGATGTTTCCACATATAGGTTTTTCCTAAAATAACGTCACAAATTTCAAGTGGGTAAACATCAGACAACACCTCATATTTGAAGGGATTTATGTCTCATGAAATGTATCACTTTTGGTTGATGCAGATGTCTCATACCTGGATCAACCATTCCATGGTGTATGGTTGGAGGTGTGGCATTATCAGCTTCTTCATTCTTTTGATGATCTCAACTAAGATCAAGTTCTTTTGACTTCCACTGTCAACAATGAAATGTAATGGGGTCCCCTTTACCCACATATGTGAGTGGAAGAGACACTCCTCCTCCCCAATCTCCTCTAACTCGTCCGGTTGGATCTTTACAGTTGCAATGGTAGAGTTAGGTTCTACATCGATGATCAACTTTCTTTGTTTTGAATCAAAGTCTGAGTCAGGGTTTGACTCCTTTTATTTAATCTTGTCCAACAATGATTGTTTCAAGCAAAATTCCTCAGTGTTGTGCCAAGGGATTTTGTGGAACTTACAGTGTCCTTGTTCATCTTCATGTTACCCTTCATTTCCTATGGCTTGGACTAGTTGAATTGAGGTGGGATTTCCTTTCTCTATCCCTTTTTATGTGAGTTAGGGTTTCCTTTTCCATGCTTCTGTTATGGAATATTTGCAACCCCAAATTCTCACTTACTCCACTTCTTAAATTTATGCTTGATTTTGACTACATATCAATAAGTAGATCATAGTGAGGAGATGTCCAATAAATCCATATCTATTTGGATGTACTTTTGTAAGACATTGCAGTACTTTAAAACTAGGTGTAGTTGGGATTCTTTGATACCCAACTTTGAGCACAAGGTATGAAAGATGCTTTTGTAGTATAACACAATCTAGTCTCCTTCATGACATAGAGTCGTCCTTCTCATGTACTGGTCATCATATTTTTCGATAGGATAGAAATCCTCCTTGAGGGAATCTACAAAAGTTTCCCAAGTGGGGTTTTTCCCGAATGTCATAGATTCATCTGTGATGTACCTATCCTAGTAACCTTCCCACCAATCTCTGACAAGGGGAGGGTATTTAAGGAGTGCAAAGGTGATATTTTCACTATCAGAAAATTTTTGGATAGAGTAATACCCTTCCAAGATATTCAACCATTTCTCCAAAGCATCTGCATCTATCTGCCCTTCAAATAAGGGAATATCAAAATTTAATTTTACCTTGAAGGGAATTTCACCTATGAAATGGTTGTTTATCGAAGATGCCTCGATTGCCATCAGTAATCGTTGAAGGATTTGGGAAAATTTGTTCATCATCTCGTTCCTCTTTCATGCGAGGGATTCCTCAAGAAGCATCTTGAAAGGATCTATTTCTTTGTCGTCTCTCTTTTCTTCCACCATGGGAGGTCGCCTTGGGCTATTGAGAGTGGTCATCCTCAATAAAAACTAGCTTGAGACCCAACTCCCTATACCCTGACCTCATTGGGGACATGATATTAGAAATGACAAGGATTAGACTTCTTCAATTTGTACTCAATTCTGACAGCATATCGATAAGAAGTTATTAGAGAGGAGATGTCAAAGAAAAACATCTCTATTTGGATGTTTCTATGTATGCCATTGTGGTACTTCATAACCAGGTGTCTCTAAATATATTGAATACTCATATTTGAGCGTAGGGTATAGAATATGTTTTTATACTCTGGCATTGTTCGGTCTCTCTTCTGACACATAGTCATCCATCCCATATACTAGTCATCTTAAATTCCAATAGTATAGAAATCCTCCTTGAGGTCACCCACAAAGTTTGCCCAAGTAGGTTATCTTCCAAATTGTTGGTTGTGAATCCTGATTATCTTCTTAATTCATAGGTTTGTTTGAGCCATGCTTGGATCCCATTTCTTGATGGGGGCATGTGGTGGGGCTTTCTCCCCCACTATTGACCTCATGGGGGTCCGGGGGGGGTGGTGACAATTAATGGAGCCTCCCCTTGGCAGAGGAATTTGGGGGCAGATCCCTCGAAGTGAAATTTTGGGAAAAACTGTCATGTAAAATATTGTAATTTCATAGTCAATCTGGAGCGTTCATTATAAAGTCACATATATGACGATAGAATTTATGTTAGGGATTTTTTCCCTAGAAGGAAACTCTATTTTATGAGGGAATTGTATTGTGGTTGTGAGTGATAGTGAATATTGTATTATGAGAGAGGAGACTGTGAGAGATAGAAGAGGAAGTTACAATAGTTGTGTTGTAGGTTGTATCCCTTCATTTTTTTGGATAATAAAAAGGAAGGACCTGGCAATTTCTCTTATGGACGTAGCCCACACTGGGTGAACCACACATAACTATGTCTCTATTGTATTGTGTATATTATGTGTTTAATTTCCACATTTGTTTATTTTATTATTGTGTGATCTTGTTTTTCTAACACAAATGGTGTAGATTCATCCATGGTGTGCCTCTCCTAGTAACCTTCCCATCAATATTTGACATGGGGAAGGGATTTAAGGAGCACGAGGGTGATCTTTTCTACAATAGAAAATTTTTGGATAGAGTAATAACCTTCTAGTATATTCAACCATTTCTCTAGAGCATCTTCATCTATCTATCATTCAAATAAGGGGATATCAAAATTAACATGTGCCTTGAAGGGTGTCACACCTCTGAAATGGTTGTTTATTGAAGATGCCTCAGATGCCATCAATAGTCGTTGAAGGATTTGAGAAAAATTGTCCATCATATTGTTCCTATGTCATGTGAGGGATTCCTTGAGAAACATCTTGAAAGGATATCTTTCTCTATCATCTCTCTTTTCTTCCACCATGGGAGGTCACTTAGGATACTAAGAGTGGTCATTCCCAAGTGAAACTAGCTCAAGACCCAACTCTCTATACCTTGAACTCATTGAGGAAATGCATCAAGAAATAACAAGGAGAGGATTTCTCTAATACCACTAAGTTTTCCCTCTTCATGATCTAGTCAGAAGGTGATCATAAGGTCACTACAACCACTATATCCTCAGCCCAAGACCTTTTTATATGGTAGAAATAGGTCGACAATATTGTAGAGGAGAAAAAATATATTGTTTCAGTTACAGGAGTGCCTTTGCACTACAAATTCAAGCATTCCACTGACCTGGTGCTCGGTGTTCCCTTAACCAATGGTCCAATCCATATATTTTCCCTTCTAGAGAATGAGAGTCTTCTGTATGTTCACCATAGCTATGAAAGAGCTCTTCATATCCCTCTTGGCCATATCCCTTTTCAGGTGTTCTTGGGGTTTCAACCATTGGCTCCCATTGATATAGTGCTTCATGTTGCATCTTCACCGACAGAGTTCTACCACACTCAAACCAAGGCCAGATTTGTTGAATAGATCCAACACCTCCAACAATAGGTTCATGACATCCTTCAACAGGCCAGTGCCAAGTATAAGTAGGAAAACTACTTCATCAAGGAAATTGGCTCACCAAGGTTCAGATTTAGCAAAATTTGCCCCATCTCCCAAGGGAACTTGAAGAAATGTGGACCATTTCTTCCTAAGGGGGGAGGATTGATCTAGGTGGATCTCAGTGGCCATCCACCTTTCCCACCAAATCAATGTTTTCGAGCTTGTGGTTTTGATAAACCATGATATTCATCATTTTGATGAGGAATGTAATGCAATTCCATCTCCATTTGTTAATTGCAATCATCATGCAATTATTTCCTAGTGGTCTTATGAATATTCCTACTGCATTAATGCATCGGATCCCATTATAACTCTGACGTTAAGCATTATTGGGTTAGAGTAATATTGGGATGGGTGACCTCCTGGGAAGTCCTAGTGTTTTACATGCCTATGGAATTTTTTAAACTCAAACCAATTTATCCCACATGCATCATGAGAGTTATTCTACTTTTAGTCTCTCATATATAATCAAGGTAAAGGAGGTCCTTTAAGCATGTAATAGAGTGTGGTGTAATGTTTATTGTAAATGAGCATAGCCATCATCTCTTGTTCTTCAGAGATAAGATACCACCATTCTAGCTAGTTTGTGTTCTACATCTTCATTATCCAGATATTGAGGGCTAGGATATGGAAGGATTGAATGCCAAGAGAGGAGGAGAGAAAACATACAAATATTCCATGAAATTAAGGCTTGAATGCCAAGAGAAGATGAGAGAAAACATACAAATATTTCATGAAATTAATCGCAAGAACATTGATGAAATTCCATGAACTTAATACAACACAAAAATATGTGAAAGAGAGAGAGTTGGAGAAGAAGGGCTCCATTAAGAAGAACCATTACATGCAATGAGGCCAATTTTTGGACCTCTCCTTCTCGACCTTCACTCTCTTCCTATTTCCTTTTTATAATGTGCCTTTTGGACGAAGTCAATTTTGATTAGATGTGATTCCATCAATTACATATCTATCAATTTCCTTTTTACATAAAAAAATGAATTTATGACTTGTACATCTGAACTTAGACTATAAGCCCCCCTATGATTCAGATAAATCCTACCCCCTTAGAAAGGGATTGTCCCCATCATTTCACCCATGCTAAAAAAAGAGACCACATTATGTTCATCGTACCATCATGATTACAATGTGTCGAATGCCAATGAAGAGAAGGGTTTTGTGTGGTTAACCCATAACCGTTGGTTTGTGGATGACCCATAACCAAGTTGGAAATGTCAATATTTTTGTTAATTCTGATTACAGTTTATGGGGTTTTTTACATGGGTAAAAGAAATCACAATAGGATTTGAAAAAAATTGAAATGAAAAAAATCATATTTTTCTGGCGGAGAACCTCTAGCTGGAATTTTGTTCATATCTTTTGATATAGGTGATGAAATTCAATTCTGTTGAAGACCCATTTGAGGTATCAAAGAGATATTTCCATTTATATAATATTGTTTCTCTATTGTATCACGTGGAGTGAGAAAAATCTTTCTAGAACTCAAGGGATGTGTGGTCGCACCGTTTTATAGGTCTTTCGTGCTTCAATCAATCATATCTCACAAACCGGGAAACAAAATGAAATTTCGTGAAAAAACTATTTGAGCCAATAGAAAATAATTTAAAATGAGATATGTAATTCCCTTTTAAGCACTCTATGGAGGTCGTGGAACCTATATACTTTTTTCATAATATAGTTTCCTTGTATTTCATCCATTATTGTGCTCATATGGTGGACATATAGTTGCGGTTAAGTTGAGAAAATAGTGAAATATGGTCTCCCAAGATTCCATAAGTTGCATGTATATTTGTTAAGATGCAAAATGGTTGGATGAATATGCAATGATGTTGAGTATGAGAGAACTAGGTGTATAGGGCCACAAAGTATGCCAAGGGTTTGTAGAGAATCTTGGGTCGTTGTAGATGCCATGGAACCTTCATGGGAAACACAGAAACCCTACAAAATTTCTAAAATCGTTGCATACTAATGGATGTAGTGAATCCATGTAGGGATTCTCTTGCAATGGTGAATGAAAGCCCGAGGGAAAAAAAACTTGTAAAGCATGTGGACCAATTATGATACTTATAGTTTATGGTCCTGCAAATGGACTCCAAGAGTACCAAAAGGAGGTCAGAGATTGCTGCAAATATTTGAACCCAAAATATGCTTCAAACTCGAGTTCCCATGGAAAAACAACCTGCTCTCATACCAATTATCTAGATTATAAGAAGTATGAAATGAGATCAAAACAAAATGATAGCATAGAACATAGAATTATAGTGAACCCCAACTTCTATAAATGAATAACAAAATATTGTAGAACGCAAACTAGCTAGAATGGTGGTAGCTTATCTTTGAAGAGAAAGATATGCCAACTACACTCATTCGCAATAAACACTACATCACACTCCATTGCATGCTCAAAGAACCTCCTCCACCTTGATTATATATGAGAGGGTGAGAGGAGAATAATTCCCATGATGCAAGTGGGATAAATT
>JASDQU010370588.1:164111-207737 GCA_032191745.1 Picea mariana | reverse complement strand
AGAATGGTGGTATAACACTTCCTTTCATACTGCAACAAAAATGACACCATTTATGGCACTCTATGGATACCACCCTCCTTCCATCACTTCTTCTCTAAAAGAAAAATCTAAGGTTCAAGCAGTGGAAGATCACATCGAGCATCAACAAAAAGTTCTCCAAATATTAAAGGACAACCTGACCATGGAAAAAAATTGTATGAAACAACAAGAAGATCAACATCGCAGTGAAAGAAGTTTTGAAGTAGGGGATTGGGTGTTTTTAAGACTANCAACCATACAAACATATGTCCCTCAAGCAAGCCAAGAAGGATAATAAATTATCACCAAAGTACTATGGCCCTTATAAGGTGTTGCAAAACATTGGTACTATGGCATACAAATTAGAGTTCCCTGCATCTTCACGAGTACACCTAGTTTTCCATGTTTCATGCTTAAAGAAGGTTATAGATGACAAGATCTCAGTTCAAACTATATTGCCAGAAATTTACGAGTAAGGAAAAATCATATTGGAGCTTGAAGCCATCACTGACATAAGAATTCGCCAGCTGATGAATAGATCCATTTCAGAGTATCTCATTAAATGGAGGAAACTACCGGCTAAAGATTCCACTTGGGAAGATGAGTCTTTATACAAAGGCATCCAGAGTTACTCCGGTGTTGCGGATAAAACTTGTCTCAAGGGGAGGGGCATGTTAGACCCTAAATAGTGGCTCATTACCCCTTAATTGGGGCATATTATATTAATAATGTTATTTTATTTATGTTGGCTTTAGGCCATTAGTTGTAATTATACCTCATAGTCTCCTATATATACCAAGGAGACATTTTCATTTTGAATCATCTTGTAATTGTACATTTATGTGGGCATAAGGAGGTTGCCCCCTCGAAGAGGATTATTATCTGAATTTATCTCTTTTTCAAGGTGTTGAGTACTTATTCTGAGGTTTTTCTATGCTATATTGATATTTGGCTCATAACAAAATGATAGCACATTATGAGGATACAAGGAGCAATACCTTCTTTATCCAATTGATAAATCTCAAGCAAAAGGGTTCAGTTATAGAGCACATTGAGAACTTCCAAAGATTGAATATAAAGGTAACAAATATTCTAGATGGGAACTTGATTGATGTTTTCATAGGAACTTTAAAGGATAACATTTAAAATGAGGTTCGCCTTTGGGAACCCAAATCATTGGAGAATGAATTTAGGATGGCAAGAAATGTTCAAAGCAAAAATATGGCTATGGCTACTAGAAGGACCAATCCTAACATCTATCGAGAGAATAATGTTCCCTCTTCTAAAATGCCTCAACCTACAAGGTTGACACCTCAACAATTGGAGGAAAGAAAAGAAAAAGGTTTATGCTTTAATTGTGACAACAAGAACAGTAAGGGACATAAGTGTGGTGAGAAGAAAATATTCTACATATATTGTGAAGAGGAAGAATAACAAGAACAAGAACAATAACCATCTTAAGATGAAAATGTAGAAGTGATTTCTTCTGAAGAGTTGACTCCCACGATATCGTGTAATGCATTGGATGGAATTAACACTCCTCAAACCCTCAAGATCGAAGGATATATCAAAAATAAAAGGGTAATAGTCCTAATTGATTATGGTAGTACTCATAATTTCATTCACTATAAATTAGCCAAATCTCTCAATTGCTTTGTATATCCAGCGCCAAAGTTTCAAGTAATGATTACAGATGGAGAAACTATCAATTGCTCAGTAAAATGAAATAAGATCAATCTTACTATGGGGGAATATGTAATGAATAGTCCAATGATTTATATACCCATGGGTGGTGTTGATCTCGTACTAGGAATCCAATGGTTACAATCATTAGGAATGGTGGCTTTTAATTTTCAAGAACTTTTCATGAAATTTTCAATGGAAGGAAAAGAAATTGAGTTAAGAGGTATCACTAGGAAACCCAGTAAGGTGATAAGCTCTAATGGCATGAAACAATTATTGAAAAAGGGGCATCAAGGTGTTATTGCACAACTATGCTCACTAGATGTTCAAACATCTTTAATCCATCTATTCCCCTAGATATCCAAGGGATAATTGATAAGCACTCCAAATTATTTGAAGATATTCCCATAGGTCTTCCACCCACTTGAAATTATGATCATGATATTCACCTAATTCCTGGGAGTGTTCCTCCTAACAATAGGTCATACAAATACCCTTATTCCTAGAAGACTAAAATTGATCATATGGTTGAAGAAATGTTAGAGGTTGGAATTATTAGACCTAGCCAAAGTTGTTACTCTGCATTGGTGGTAATGGTATTAAAGAAAGATGGCTCATGGCGTATGTGTCCAGATTATAGAGAGCTCAACAAGATCACTATTAAAGATAAGTTTCCCATTCCTGACACCTGTCATTGATGAATTGTTAGATGAAATACATGGAGAAATATATTTCACAAAGTTTGATCTCCGTTCAGGGTATCATCAGATTAGAATGAAGGAAGAAGATATCCCAAAAAAAACATTCTTAAGTCATGAAGACCATTATGTTTTTTGGTCATGCCTTTTGGCCTTACAAATGCACCTTCCACATTCCAAGGGTTGATGAATTCCATTTTCATTCCCTTCCTTCGAAAATTTGTGTTAGTATTTCTTGATGATATACTAATCTATAGAAAGTCTTGGGAGGATCATGTGTGACATGTTGACAAGGTGCTACAACTACTAAATGAGAAACAACTATATGCCAAACCATCCGAATGTTTCTATGGGGTGAAGGAGGTAGAGTATTTGGTTCATATTGTATCTCATGAAGGTGTCAAGGTAGTCCCTAACAATATTAAGGCCATGATGAACTGGCTGATTCCCAAAACATTGAAGAATCTTAGAGGATTTTTGGGTTTGACCGGTTACTACCACAAGTTTGTTCAGAACTATGGGAGAATAGCAACACCTTTAACGACACTAACTAAGAAGGATGCATTTTCATGGAATCTAAAGGAAACTAAAGTTTTTGAACAACTTAAAGAGGTGATGTTTAAATCTCTTGTCTTGACCACACTAGACTTCACAAAAACCTTTATTATGAAATGTGATTCCTCAGGAAATGGCATTGGTGTTGTCCTAATGGAAGAAGGAAGGCCCCTGGATTTTGAAATTTGGCCACTCAAGGGAAAGGACTTAAAAAAACCCATTTATGAGAAGGCACTGATGGCAATACTACATGCATTGAATAAATGTCACTCTTACCTAATAGGTAGACACTTCAAGGTCAAAATAGATCATGATAGTCTTAAATACTTCTTGGAACAA
This sequence comes from Picea mariana, assembly GCA_032191745.1. Lineage (NCBI taxonomy): Eukaryota > Viridiplantae > Streptophyta > Pinopsida > Pinales > Pinaceae > Picea > Picea mariana. Next base: position 204,444 of record JASDQU010370588.1, on the reverse strand, counting down.
ATACTATCTTCAGAAGAACAACAAAAATGGGTGACCAAGATATTAGGTTATGATTTTGAAATCATCTATAAAAAAGGGAAGCAAAATGTTGTGGCAAATGCACTCTCAAGAAAGGATGAAGATGTCGAGGCCTTTCTTTATGCTATCTTGATCATCCAACCTGATTGGATAATAGAAGTGAGGGATGAATGGAAGAATGACAAAATGTGTGGACTCTCATTCAAAGGTTGCAGTAGGATTCCAGTGCATCAGATACATTTACATGGAAAAATGATTCACTATGGTACAAATATCACTTATATTTATGTCACAACTCCCAACTCAAACAAAAGGTACTATTGGAATGTCATACCTCTCCGGTAGGAGGGCACTCAGGATTTTTGAAAACCTACCATAGGGTCAAGAAGGAATTTTTTTGGGATGGCCTTAAAACTGATGTTCAAAGGTTTATAGCAGAATATTTGGTTTGCTAACAAAATAAGGTGGAAAAAACTGAGACCTCGGGTCTTTTACAACCATTAGCCATCCCAAGTTAGTGTTGGGAAGATATTTCCATGGATTTCATCACAGGGTTATCGAAGTCTAAAGGAAAGAGTGTCATCATGGTGATTGTTGATAGACTGACCAAGTATGCACACTTTTGTGCACTCTCTCATCCCTTCAAAGACAATACATTTTCCATCTCATTCATAGAGAAAGTTAAAAAACCACATGGAATCCCATAGATTATTTTAAGTGATAGAGATCCTATCTTCACTGGACATTTTTGGACAGAATTATTTTCTTGTTTGGGTACTCAATTGGCTCATAGCTCATCCTATCATCCTCAATTTGATGGACAAACCAAGATAGTGAACAAGTGTCTGGAAGGCTACCTTCATTTCTTTGTCTCTGATAAACAAACACAATGGTTCAAATGGCTACCCTTGGCAGAATGGTGGTATAACACTTCCTTTCATATTGCAACAAAAATGACACAATTTATGGCACTCTAAGGATACTACCCTCCTTCCATCACTTCTTATCTAAAAGAAAAATCTAAGGTTTAAGCAATGGAAGATCACATCGATCATCAACAATAAGTTATCCAAATCTTAAAGGACAACCTGACCATGTCACAAAATCACATGAAACAACAAGCAAATCAACATCGTAGTGAAGTAAGTTTTGAAGTAGGGGATTGGGTGTTTTTAAGACTACATCCATACAAATAGATGTCCCTCAAGCAATACAAGAAGGATAATAAATTATCACCAAAGTACTATGGTCCTTATAAAGTGTTGCAAGATATTGGTACTATGCCATACAAATTGGAGTTGCCTGCATCCTCACGAGTACACCAAGTTTTCCATGTTTCATGCTTAAAGAAGGTTATAGGTGACAAGATCCTAGTTCAAACTATATTGCCAGAAATTGATGAGGAAGGAAAAATCATATTGGATCCTGAAGCCATCACTAACACAAGAATTCACTAGCTTAGGAATAGATCCATTTCAGAGTATCTCATTAAGTGGAGGAAACTTCCTATCGAAGATTCCACTTAGGAAGATGAGTCTTTTACATAGAAGCATCCAGAATTACTCAAGTGTTGCGGACAACACTTGTATGAAGGGGAGGGGCATGTTAATCCCTAAATAGTGGAACGTTACCCCTTAATTGGGGAATATTACATTAGTAATGTTATTTTATTTATGTTGGCTTAGGTCCATTAGTTGTAATTGTACCTCCTAGTCTCCTATATATACCAAGGAGGCATTTTCAATTGGAATAATCTTGTACTTGAACATTTATGTGGTGTAAAAGGAGGTTTCCCCCTCGAAGAGGCTTATTATATGAAATTATCTTTTCTTCAAGGAGTTGAGTACTTATGCTGAGGTTTTTCTATGCTATATTGATATTTGGTTCTTAACAGAATATGAAGGATTAATCACTTTTGGCAGGTCCCTAACTTCCTTTTTCTTGTTGGATTTGTTAAAGTTGTCAAAGCTTAAATGTCCCAAACTTCTATTCCATAGCCATCTTTCATATACTTGGATTAAACAACATTTTTCTTCTTCATCTATATTAAGGATGTACACATTTCTAGATGTTCTTGGTGCAACTGCCACTAGTTTTCCAGTGTCCCTTTTTCTGATCTCACATTTTTGAGAATCAAAAGTAAGAATGGACGTGACCCTGATCACATGTCTGAATTACACTTAGGGGATTTGGTTTGAGATTTTATACCATAAGTACATCTTCTACTTCGGTTTTGTCATTTCCTAAACTAACAGTGCCTTTTCCCAATATCTTGGCTGACATGTTATCTCCAAAAGTTACTTTTCCTTTTCCTTTCTTATTTAAATTGAGAAATTTACTTTTATCTCCAGTCATATGTTTGGAACATCAAATCTCTATACACCATTGGCATCCTTGATTTCTTGCATATAAGGATACATTGCACTATGTTTGTTTTTCTTACATTATTTTTTATTATGGGAGTTATTTGTCTTTTTATCATATTTTGGCAATCTACATTCACTAGTTTTATGACCATAGTTGTTGCATTTTTGGCATTCACTGTTGAAGTCTTGCAAAGGAGAAAATGAATTACAGTTTCTCTTCTCTGTATTGTACTTATTATTCTTATATCTTTGGACATTTCTATGATTGTTTTGTCCATAATATTTGCAGTGTACTACCTTATGTCCAAAATTATTGCAAGAGTAACAATATCCAATAAATTAATATTTATGGGGATTCCTTCTGATAATTTTATTTTTCTTATCATCTTTTACTCTAGTAGGGAGCACTGATTTTTCTTTATGTGTAATAGTTTTCAATGGTATCATCTTTTCCTTATTATCTTATTTTCTTAAAGATTTTTTTAGATCATTTGCATAACTGATTGGTTTCTTGACAGATCCTTGTGATCTAGAAGTTGAGTCTTGAGCGTACCCCAAACCAGTATTGTTGTTTGGTGGCCTTTGAATATTGAGAATTTCATCCAAGATATTTGACCTATTTCCAAATTGTAATCCCTTCTTTTCTTTCTCAATTTCACTTTTTAACAACTTTATATCATCTTCCAGTTTCTCACATACTTGTTTTTATCATTAAGTTGTTTTAAAATGACTTATTCAATTTTATTATCTTCCAGGAGCTGAGAATTCAAATCACTGACGGTATTTTCTGACTCTTTGAGGGTTTTGGAAACATCCCTCTTTCTTGATTTAGTGGCTTATTTAATCTCAAGAAGCTCTTCCCTTAGTACCCTGTTTTGTTTTTTTAGTTTTTCTTAGTTCTTTAATTACACTAAGGATTTCTTCTTCGAAGTTCACTTCTTCTTCATCGTCTGAATGTTTATCATCTTGAGTTTTTATACCCATAAATAGAAGCTCTATTTCATCTTCTTCATTTTCTTCTGATGAGCTACTATCTTCTTGGGTAAAGAACATTTTATTTTTCTTGTAGAACTTCTTTTTATTATTAGTGTTACACATCAAAATTACTCACTTTGATAGTGTCGCAAGTGTCGTCATTACAAAGGTTGCAAGTGTCGCATTTTGCTCACAAGTTCGCAAGCATCACATATTGCTCACAAGTGTCGCAAGTGTCATGCTTCCATGATGCCTATGTCATGCCTATAACGACATGAGAAGGACACTTGAAACACCTCAAACATCTGATTTGGAAGAGTAGAAATGAGTCAAAAATCTTGCAAACCTTTTTCCATCTGAAAGCACCTCAAAAACTGAGTTTTTGGAGGGGAGCGCTCCCCCTTACACTATCTTGGAGTGCCGACACTCCCCCTTACATTGTCAAGGAGCGTTATAACGCTCCCTTGGCCCTTTTGAGGGAGCGCTATAGATTTTGAGAGCGTTGGCGCCCCCTAAAGCTTACTAGGGAGTGCTACAACGCTCTGATGGTCCTTTTGAGGGAGCGCTACCTATTCTGGGAAGTTGTTAAGCTGTTGAGATGAATGGGGGAAGCATATTTTCATTCTTGGAACGCAGTTGGATTCGAATCCCTAGTCCAGCCATGATCTTAGGTCAGGTCCTCAACTGAAGGAGGAAAATCCTCAACTTCCCCAAGGATATCTCAAGTGGTTAAAGCCTCTCCAAGGCTATATAAGCAAGATTTCTAATGGTGAAAGAGGGGGGGAAAAGAGAGAATTACACCAAACTTATGATCTCATAAGTGGTGCTAAAAAGGGGGAAGAACTGCTAGTATGAAACTTATGATCTTGGAGAAAACACACAGTCAACCAAAGGAGAGTGATCAGTGAAGCTGCTGTTGTCCAGGTTGTGGATCTTTCAGGCAAGGGTTAGATGAAGAGGACTCAACGAAGCTGCCGCATTCGCATCTACGATTGTAAGTATTGCTGTCGTTATTCTCATCAATATGACATGCTTGGCCTGTTTCTTTCTAGTTTGTGTATAATGTCACATGAACTTATCATTAACTGATAGATCTATTTTCAAGCTAATATCAATAGAGTAGGAAGTGGTCGTATCTTGTTTTGTCCACAGGGTCTAGCGAGAAGAAAAGGATCGAAGCGCAAGCAGGAGCGTGCAGGGACAAACATCGATAAAGGGGTACTTCTGTCATCCTTCCTTCTCATGTGTTAGTTTAGGTAGATTTGAAAGGAAGTCAGTGTCCACGTTAAGCATTTTCTGTCTAGAGTTAAAGTCAAGCTCTTAGAGGCGATCTACCTGTCCCCAGTGGAGTCGCCAGTTTCTGTTGTAGGAAAATCTAGTTTCCTCCTCGATTGAACCACAAACCCAAGTAGCTGATCCAGTTCTGTCATCGATCAGCCCCGCTCTTCATCAAGAGAGTGACACTAAAGTGGTCGATCCAGTTTCACCATCGGTCGATCCCATTCCTCCTTTGCGGAATGTCAAAGTGACTGATCCAGTCCCTTCCTCAGTCAGTCCCACTCTTCCTCTGAAGAGTGCCAAAGTGGTTGATCCACGTTCGCCATCAGTTGATCCCATTCCTTCGTTAAGGAATGTCAAAGTGACTGATCTAGTCCCTTCCTCGATCAGTCCCACTCTTCCTCTGAAGAGTTCCCAAGTGGTCTATCCAAGTCCACCATTGGTCGATCCGATCCAATCATCGATCGATCCTACTCCCCTTCGAGAGAGTAAACCCAATACTGCCCATGTTTTTCTTGTTAATACAAACTCTACTGTGCCAGGGGGCATTCCTCCTTCTCCTGCGAAACCCCCTCCAAGTACTGAAGCCATCCTTTTTGATTGGGGTGTGCTAACTGGACCTCGTCTTCCCTCTCACATTCCTTTCCAGATTACAGTATAGGTTTATGGTCGGGACGTTCCTCAAATGCTAATAGTTGAAGGTGCGTCTGTTAGTATTTTTTCTTCTGTTGCTTGGTACGCTTTGGGATGTCCACAGCTTTCACCAGTTACACAGAATCTATTAGCTTTTAATAGAAGAACTAGTCAACCTTTAGAGATCCTTCCTTAGTTTCCTGTAACTTTGGGAGGGAAAACTGTCTTTATCGATGTCATGGTAGTCCGAGACCCCTTGGATTTCGCTTTACTCCTTGGGAGGGATTATGTCTATGCTATGAAAGCTCTTGTATCCACTCTTTTCCATGTGATATATTTCCCTCACGATGGAAGAATTGTTACTATTGATCAACTTTCATTCATCAGCCCCGACTGGGTTACTTCCCTAAGTGGTTCTTATATGCAGACGGTATCACCCCCGCCGCATGTCAATTATGTGGCGTTGTCTCCCATGATCTCAACTTCCGACGATTTGGATCTGGTAGTTGACATGGTAGTTTCTTCGGTAGGGTTATTGGAGCCTGATCTCCTTACCCCTGTCACAACCCTCGACATGTGTTCCTTCTAGAGCGATTCTCTTCCATCCAGCGAAGATCTCTTGGAAGCCATGGCCGAGTTTTGTCCCTTGACATGGTATCCTTCTATAGCATTATCCTCTTGGAAGCCATGATCAAGAAGAGGTCACGAACATAGTTTCTCTTTTCTGTGGCAAGCTCGATAAAAAATGAAACAGAGGCCACTAGCTTTCATGATGGGGGCATAAGGAGCATAGTTTCTCTTCTCTATGACAATCTCGTTAAAAAATGAAACAGAGGCTTTGAGCATAGTTTCCTTCTCTATAGCAAGCTCGTTAAAAAATGAAACAACAATCTGAGGATCAAACCTAGAACCTTAAGCATAGTTCTTTTCCTGTGTCAATCTCATTAAAAAATGAAACAATCACCTCTCCCTTCAAGTTGAGTCTTTCGCCAGATCTCGTAGATGTCGAGTCAAGTATTTCATTAGGTCTCATTTTTTAACCTTCATTTCATCCACCTGTATCCTTTTTCTCCATCTAGCATAGAAATTGGTGACAACCGCAAAGTCGGTGAATGAATTGAAGCTTGGGGGGCATGTCTCCAGCCTTTGATGATCTTTCTGAAGCTAAGCCACCATATTTCAAGCTGGGGGCATACCGAGCTTAGTCTTTGTTCTTTCTCGTTCTCATAAATACATGAGAATGCAACTGGGTAAACTTTTATCTCTTTTTCGGACCCGTACGGATACAAACACATGAAAAAGGAACCCCCCTGGGGTCATCTTTAAACTCTTTTCAGACTCTCTAAATATGAAAAGATTGTCTAGTGATATTGCCTCCTTTCACACTCGTTAAAAGGTTAGAAAGGGAGTCTTTCGAGCGATAGTTTAACCCTTTTTCGGTCTTTTTGGACTACTATATGAAAAAGGAACTGAGAGAGTTCTCTTTTAAGTGTTTTTTCAAACTCTATAATCCTGAAAAACCTTTGAGTTTTCTATCTTTGGACTCATTAAATCACACATCGATAGGCTCATATGGGACCAAACCCTTACTTCTTCCGGTTTGTTAAACAACGGAAGAGGGACTTACCGAAGGTGAGTTATATCGAGCATGTGTTATCCTCCTCAAGCTCATTAAATCAAAAAGAGGTACTCATCTATATGGATGGGGGAAAAAATTGAAAGGAGCAAGCCAAGTAGTCTCTTGAGAACATCATCCAACACTTCTTAGAGTCGCCCTTGAACACGACACTTTGTCACTTTGCACATATCATAATCCACTGAACCTCTACACTGAGCCAATCCTTTGAGTTCCTTTCACTCCTTTGGGTCACCCGACGCAAGTCACAGTATTCATTGCATAGTTTTGGTCCATGTCATGTTTTGCTGCTGTGCCTCAGTGTTCAAGGGAAGTATCTGCTTCTAGAATCAGCCATCCCAAGTACCTTGCCTTAGAAACTATGTCAGTCCATGTCCATTTGATCTACCAATTACATCTCCATGTTTGTTTCGTGTCATTGATGGGGGATACATCAAGGCCCTCCCTCGATGAGTCTATTCCTGTCGACTTCAACACATCATCTGGGAATCAGACTTAGAAACTAGTTAGTACTTTGGGACCTGCATGCCTCAATGGCAGGCCTCCTCACATTTGATAGTGGGTTTACATCATTGACCCCTGATCAAATGATTCCACGGATGTTCGACCTCAGCTCATCTATTCACATTCACTGGAATGTACTAGGGTACCTTGGGAATCATTGACATTAATGGTGATCTCCCTCACACTTGTTAACGGTTCACACCATTGACCGGTAATCAAGTGGTTTCTGCCATGTTCGATGTCAAGACATCTATTCGCATGGTCAGATTCCTACCATATTGGGATTGGTAAGAAAACCCTGGGTTGAGTGATCACTTTGATATATGCTTTGCCCAGGCTATGAAGGAATTTATATTGGAAAAATAACACATACAATGTTACATAGATCCACTTTGTATTGGTCGTGGCTATGTCATGTCATCTCGTAGATCCACTATGTATTCTTTGTGGCTACGATCAGTTCACGTCATTAGAGTATAGATACACATTGTATCTTTAGTGGCTATACCTTTTTATCAATACAATTATGGATCCGCAGTGTATTTTATGGCGGCCATATCTTGCAAGTCTTGATCACCCAAGCATAGGTATGCCTGCCTTGGGTTTTGAAATATGTCATGATATTTGTTGGATGTTTGTGTGCAACTTCCGTCAGGTTCTCCGAGTCTATACCCTTGCTTGAAGATCTACAAAGTATTTCAGTTATCAGTTCCTATCTTCTAACTTCATACTTTGGGGGGCAATCTGTTACACATCAAAATTACTCACTTTGATAGTGTCGCAAGTGTCGTCATTACAAAGGTCACAAGTGTCACATTTTTCTCACAAGTTCGCAACCGTCACATGTTGCTCACAAGTGTCGCAAGTGTCATGCTGCCCTGATGCCTATGTCGTTCCTATAACGACATGAGAAGGACACTTGAAACACCTCAAACATCTGATTTGGAAGAGGAGAAATGAGTCAACAAGCTTGCAAACCTTTTGCCATCTGAAAGCACCTCAAAAACTGAGTTTTTGGAGGGGAGCTCTCCCCCTTACACTATCTCGGAGTGCCGACGCTCCCCCTTACATTGTCAGGGAGCGCTATAACTCTCCCCTGGCCCTTTTGAGGGAGCGCTATAGATTTTGAGAGCGTTGGCGCCCCCTAAAGCTTACTAGGGAGTGCTACAATGCTCTGATGGTCCTTTTGAGGGAGTGCTACCTATTCTGGGAAGTTGTTAAGCTGTTGAGATGAATGGGGGAAGCATCGTTTCATTCTTGGAAGGCAGTTGGATTCAAATCCCTAGTCCAGCCATGATCTTAGGGAAGGTCCTCAACCGAAGGAGGAAAATCCTCAACTTCCCCAAGGATATCTCAAGTGGTTAAATCCTCTCCAAAGCTATATAAGCAACCTTTATAATGGTGAAAGAGGGGGGGAAAAGAGAGAATTACACCAAACTTATGATCTCATAAGTGGTGCTGAAAAGGGGGAAGAACTCCTAGTATGAAACTTATGATCTTGGAGAAAACACACAGTCAACCAAAGGAGAGTGATCAGTGAATCTACTGTTGTCCAAGTTGTGGATCTTTCAGGCAAGGGTTAGACGAAGAGGACTCGACGAAGCTGCCACATTCGCATCTACGATTGTAAGTACTATTGTCGTTATTATCATCAATATGACATGCTTGGCCTGTTTCTTTCTAGTTTGTGTATAATGTCACATGAACTTATCATTAATTGATAGATCTGTTTTCAAGATAATATCAATAGAGTAGGAAGTGGTCGTATCTTGTTTTGTCCAAAGGGTCCAGCGAGAATAAAAGGATCGAAGCGCAACTAGGAGCGTGCAGGGACAAACGTCGATAAAGAGATACTTCTGTCATCCTTCCTTCTCATGTGTTAGTTTAGATAGATTTGAAAGGAAGTCAGTCTCCATGTTAAGCATTTTCTGTTTAGAGTTAAGGTCAAGCTCTTAGAGGCGATCTACCTGTCCGTAGGGAGATTTTCCTACAACAATTAGTGTTGATTTTCTTCTGATTTTTTAAGGTTCTTTTGTCATCACTTTCTTCATGCTTAGGATGGGGAAATTTATTGGAAAAGTGTCCAATTTTTCCATAGTCTAAACATATTAAAGGAATATTTCCTTTGTATTTCCCTGTCCCTTTCTTGAGTTTCTTTATGAAGTTGGTAGTTTCTTCATCAGATATATCTGATAACTCATCGTTGGTATTTTTCTCCTGCCTGATCTTTGTTTTAGATATTGTAAAGGATGTTTCTCTTTTTGATGATTTATCTTTCCCCGTTATCATTTCAAATGCAGTAAAAATTCCATGAAGTTGATCAATTGTGAGTGTGTCAAGATACAACCTATCTTCAATTATAGAAATCTTGGCATCATATCTCATAGGTAATGACTTTAGTATCTTTTTCACAATGGGTTTATCTGTAAGTTCTTCTCCTGTTGCTCTGATTGAATTAAACACTTCATCTACCCTATGAAGGTATTCACCAATGTTCTCTTCTTCTTTCATTTTCATTTTTTCAAACTAATTTATATAGGTCTGTAGTATGGATTCCCTGACTTTGCTATATCCTTCATATACAACCTCCAATTTGTCACAGATTTCTTTGGATGACTTACAATGCATAACCTTCACACATATAGAATTTTTCAACCCTCCTAGAATTGCATTAACTCCTCTAGAGTTTTCATTGCATATTTTCTTTCCTACAACATATTTGGGAGGAGTAGTTGGTGTAGTGAAACCATCTACAACAGATTGCCAGATATCAAAACCAAGAGACAACATGAATATTTTCATTCTTAATTTCCATAAAGAATAGCCACCTCCATTGAACAATGGTGCTTTGTTTTTAGACATTCCTTCTTGTTGATCCATCTTCAAGATATACCTTCTGTTTTTTTAGACTGTGGTAAAGGTACCTACTCTGATACCAATTGTTGGAATACTTGGGGGGGGGGGTGAATCAATATTACCATTTTCCAACAATTAGCAGTTACTTTTATATATTTTTAATTACCACAATAGATCAATAATAGACTTGTTTGTAAAATCAATTATACAAATATAATTAATACGAATTACAAGGATTTTATGAATAATAGTGAAGGACACCAATCCTTTTTAGAGAACCAAGTCTAGGAGACACAAATACCCTTCTTCAGGGCACCAAACCTAGGAAGCACCAACTCTCTTGTATTTAGGGAACCAACCCTAGGAAGAACCAACTCCCTTGTTTTTAGGGAACCAATCCTAGGAAGCTCCAACTCCCTTGTCTTTAGGGCACCAATCCCAGGAAGCACCAACTCCCTTAAATTACACTTAAAGGATATGAATCCTTCCGTGATCCTCCCTTCCATGCTCACTTCATATGAATCATTAGTTCTTATTCTTGGACTCTAATGTTGTTTTGATATTCTATTGTGTACTACAGAGACACTTTCTTCTCACCATTCATTTTTTTTATATACTCTTCCAACTGGTGTGAGCTATGAAGCATTGTGTCCCTTTGTTTGGACCATTGCACCTCTTCATTTTAAATCAAAAATAATATTTATTATTATTAAAACATAATTGTGAAGGATCTTAATTTAGTGAGAGTGATTTTCATAAATCAATCATAGGTATGGGTCAATTTATTTTAATTCGATTCCATGTCTCTACAAATATTGCAGAAATAGAATCCTGCAGAGGTGCTTCCTTCAAACCATTTACATATGACCAATAGAAAAAAACCACGTTCTTATCAATTAATAGATGTACAAAACACCTCATGGATTATGTGTTTGTAACCCATGATCGAGGGCTGGAACATAGTCCTATGGTACTTTAGACTTCGAGTGATTTATTTCTCATCCAAACTTCCAGAGTTTCAACTCTCTTAAGTAGTTACCTCTCACAAGGGTTGATTTGATGGTTGTTGTGTTTCCCATAGCCGAATCAATGGTATATATTTGATCCTTACTTATCCTTCCACCTCTTAATCCAACCGGCATGACTTAGTTGAACATTGATATGGATGGCCATTATTGACTTTGGGACTTCCATCCTCTGCAATATTTCAACCTTCCGGAGTACATTTCGCTAAAGTAGATTGGATGTTCGATATATGTTTGTTTGTAGATGGGAAATCCTGGCTCATCCAAAGGTTTCTAACAAATCAACAACCATGACTTGATCTACAATTGAGTGGATGATTCTCATTCACATCTAACAAGGATTGATCCAATGGTTAGCATGAATCCCAGAACCAAATCAATGGTCTAGCTTCAATCCTTACTTATCCTTCCACTACTTAATCTGAAGGTTGTGACCTAATAAAATGTTGATATGGACAGACACTATTTACTTTGGGGCTTTGGGACTATGGAGGTTCAAAGTTCTAGGTAATAGTTGTTCCATTTTCCACCGGAGTTGGTCAACGCCAAAGTGGTCAACATGGAAAAGCTTACATCATGTTTTGATCTAATGGGCATGATTCATCCTAGATGATCTTAGATCAACAATTTTCATTGAATTTGGCCATCGGTGCTTTGGGTAGTTGTTGGTTTTCCCTGAAGGAAAAACTCCCAAAGTGATGTAATTTACTAACATCGCTACTGACTTGGAGCTGGCCGAGTGGCTGCAACGTGTCACTTAGATTCATGAATTATGTAACCTTAAAGTGCCAACTGGACCTAGACACTTGTCATCATCTATTAGTTCCACGTGTCCTTGATGACGTGGTATGCTGACGTGGATATCCTCATGTGGCACATGTCATCCTCCTTGATCTAATGATTGTGATCAGTTCTAGATCAACAATATAGATTTATTTTGGCCTTCGAGACTTTTGGGTTGTCCCTTTCCAATTCTCAATTCTCCTAAAGTGAAATTCCCTAAATAAAACTAGAGAAACTTGAATTCATCTAACGATCCATCTTTGATTCAAAAATACTAACACAATCCAACAGTTGTCATTATTTCAGTTATTTTAGGATCTCATGAATTCTTCATCAACGACTTTGATCAGTTGTACATCAATGATCTAGATTCATTTAAGCCTTCGTGACTTTGGGTTATCCATTCCCAACTCTCAATTATCTGAAGTGATATTCCTAGAATAAACCTCGAGTAACTTGAATTCATCTAATGTTCCATGTTTGATGTGAAAAGCCTAACATGATCCAATGATTGTCAGTATTTCAGATGTTTCAGTATCTCGTGAATCCTTGATTCAACGACTGTGATTAGCTCTTAGATCAACAATCCATATTTATTTAGGCCTTTAGGAGTTTGGGTTATTTTTTCCCAATTCTCAACTTTCCCAAAGTGAGATTCCTCGATTAATCCATGAATTGATCTAATGGTTGAGAATGCTCATGTAGTAGATCAACGATCAAGGGTGATTTCAGAACCAAAATGTGTGCAGTCGTTAACTCAACCCTTTAATTTCGCAATGGCTCCCCGTTGTTGATCCACCCTTACTGAGATACAACAGTCAAGACTTAATCAGATGTTTATTCAAAGCCTCCTTTGTAACTCACAGATATTAGGGTCTTGGTTTGTCACAAAATCTACATCAGTGGGCAGGATTCTCCATCAATTCTTTTGTAGTTTTATTGTGGGGATTTCTCTCCTGATCGCGTTTCTACAATGCGCTTTCCCTTCTGAGATTTTTCATTTTGTACTTGGCTTCTAATTAATTGAGATTATTGATCTGTTTGGAATTTGATCCCGGTGGTGTTTCTTCAATTTCACTGATCTTGTGAAATCTAATATGATGCCTCTCCTGAGATTTAGGCATAGATTCCTCTGCATGTTGTTCGTAAAATTTCATCATCACATCATAATTTCTTAGGATAGTGACATCAATGACAACACATCAATGAAAATATGTTGAACAATAAGAACTGATGAACTATAAAGAAAAAATCCTGCAATTAGAGAATGAAAAGCAAGAGTGGCAGAAATAAAGAGATGAATTGTTTATGAGAAATGTAACTTCAAGTTGTAGTTAGGAGAAATATGTATCTACTGGAAATACGGTAACAGTTATGTCCCAAGTTAATCTAAATGATGTAGAAAATAAATAAATTAAGCAAGAAAATATTAAACTTAAACATGAAGAAGTTCAAAGAAGTGAAAAGAGTAATCAAATCCAAAAAGAGCACAATTGTTTGCAGGAAAAGTTTTCCAAGTTGAAGTCAAGGATAAAAGGAAAATTTCCATTGCAAAGGGAAAAAAATTCTTCTCTGGGATTCCTTAGTAGTGGATATCACCAAGTTTAGACATTACTTAACTTTTGTTCATGACAAGAGTATTGTAGCAAGCACAACCTTTCATAAATGTATAATTGTAAATGAAACATTGTTGAAAATACCTTTGGAGTGGGCTCAAAATGCAATTAATATACTAAATGCACTCTCTAATGTATACTTACAAACTACTGGAGTAAAATATAGGATTGTTTTCATAGTTTTCACTAGGAAAATCATTGGCAAACATAACCATATGAGGAATGTGCGGTCAAAAGTAGAGAAGATAGAAAAAAATGTACAAATCTTCAAGGATTTATTCAGTCAGTTATTTAAAAGGTGTTTGCCTTCTTTTTGGAATAACAATGGCAAGTTTGTTTCACAAGAGAAATATGATGTTTTGTTGACCCAGGCTCGAATCGATCATTCTGAATTTAAAGATCTAGAAAAAGGGTTAAAAGGAAATATAATTGTGGACACGTTAACAAACGACTTCAAGATTCTAAGTCAATTTAGGACAATCAAATCAGGTCTTCATCCTATTTCATATGCATCATGTATATAATTAGAGGTTCTTATCAAGGAAATGGTTTATTATGATGTTCCCTCTGAAAGTTAGTGGAAGGAAGTTGAGAGACTAGGGAGATCAAAGTATAAATTGCCAGTTGCTAATCAGTCTTGATGACTCATCTAGGTGGTAAAATATGGTTCCAGAGGAAATAGGGTTAAGCATATATTTTAGTAAAAACAAATGTAAAGAAACATATATATCATTTATGAAGGGATTTTCCAGGTGTAAAAATATCTCTCAAGTTTGTGATTTTCTATTGTGTATGTTTATCTTTATCTCATTTTACCATTTGTATGTATGATATTCATGTATTTAATTAAAATTAAATGATTCATAATTCATATTTGATTCTCTGAGTTCATTTCAGTTAAATACTTCCACTTTTTCCTCTAAAATTTATATAAAATTCATCCATGTTAGCTGTTTTGTGTTAATGGACTGTTAATTCTCAAATCCTCAACCATACTATAATGATTTTAGTAGCTGGAAAACATTTTATATATTGCTTATGTCATTCATTTGTTCAATCACCAGATATTCATCACTTTGGTTAATATTTTAGTTTCTTGACTCCATGCCCAATGGTCATTTCCTCAACCCAACCAACCACACTATAAAACCCATCCTTATCTAAAGATATGGCCATTGTGACTAAATTTCATTGAGGAAGACCCCTCTGGTTGGAAGGGCTGATTTCCAGCCTAGAGACTAGTTTGAAAGGGTTACCATGGAAATTTCCCCTCACATCCAAGAAAATTACCAAGTGATAACAATAGGCATGACAGAAACAAAATTTCTAATCGCACCACAAGAAACATTAAATGAAATGAACACTATGTAAAGTAAGTTTAAATGGTCTGAAGACTATGTAAAGTAAGCTTAAATGGTATGAATACTACGTAAATTAAACAGAAAGTTTGCAATTGAATAATAAAACATGACCATCTAGATCGATGATTTTCTCAAATACTTCTTCGAACACCGAATGAAACTCCCTTTTGTCTCCTTCAAACATTCACATCCATCAATTATATCTTCATAGTCAACGAGTATTTTACTTATGACATTAATGACAAGTATATTGGCCTCTTCAAGACCAAGTGGCACTTCGTGGATCTTAGCAAGTGTATGAATTCATCCAGTGCCATCAATAACATTGTCGGTCAGAGAAAGGGATGCAGGAGCAGCTCGGGTCACCTTCCAGGAGGCGGTGATAGGCACTAACAACCGAGTTTCGTCGGGTACTCCCGTGTTCACCATTTTGGAGAAAACCCGAGGAAATATTCTGCTAAAGGATTGGGAGCACAACATCACCATGGGCAAGGAGCAAGCCCAAAAAATAACCAATTCCCTCGAAGAAACCTTTAATTCTATAGATGGCGAGCTGCTGGGCATTGATAGTG
Organism: Picea mariana; assembly: GCA_032191745.1. NCBI lineage: Eukaryota > Viridiplantae > Streptophyta > Pinopsida > Pinales > Pinaceae > Picea > Picea mariana. Next base: position 188,821 of record JASDQU010370588.1, on the reverse strand, counting down.
GAGGCAATGCTGAAGCGTTGATGCAAATGAATGTGGAACAAATCTCACTTGGTCTAAAGGATAAGAAAGAAAGATATTCGGCTGATATCTCTTAGATGAATATAGTAGATATTGTCCAAGTTGATGAATACATGATCAAACCCAGCGCACACCTAAGTGCCCTTGACATCATCGACGCACATATGGAGGAAAAGCTGTAGCAGTTAGTCCGAGAATGCTACTTCATCGAGGCCAGCTATCAAGTGGAACAATCACGGCTCATATCCCAGCTAGTGGAAAGATGTATCACCTGCACCGAGTCCACGCGACGACAAACACCTAGCACCAAGTGAAGACAGAGTAGGAGAAATGGAGCGATTTCCCTCTCCTCTGTCATAACTGAAATTTTGAGACTATTGAGATTCTACCTGCTTTGTAAAAATTGTATAAATATACCCCAAAAAGAAATAAATGAGGCTGGACCCTTTTGTGTCATTTGTAATAGAGTTTTACAGTGAGAGTTAATAGAAGCAGATATGGAGATTCTCAATTCCGTCACTATTGTATTACAAGTTTGCTTCCTTGTTTCTCATTTTCCATTTCAATTCATATTCATAATTGATGTGCTTCATTATAATTTAGTATGACCACTACTATAACGGATGAATTTGGGTTTTCTATAAATTGTTTATTGTCTTTCCTTTGCACCAGCTATTAGCTGTGTAAGACCAATCTACATTTTCGGAATTCTACATATATTCTTTGTTACACTGGTTATTTTCTTACATATTTTCCTCTCCCGTTTATGTCGTGATATTTTCTCTTGGTAGGAACCTTACACTGTAAACGGCTTAATTTTTTTCTCACATCTCACACCTTTTATTAAAATATAATACAGTTACGGGAACGAGCCTTAGATTTGCATCCCTATTTTATTTATGCAACCGTAAGTTCTCTTTCATAAGACCAAACTGAGACAGCACTTAACCTTTCTTAAAGTCTTTCCTACCCTTACTGTTCCCCCATGATAGTTCCTGTACCAACTCAACCTAACGTTGAACCCAGACTATCGAATCAAATGCACATTGCCTTGAATCTCTTCGACTTCATTCTTAAAATGGCAACTAACCAGGCCGAACTTGAACAATCATGGACAGCCATTGAACGAGACATAACTACCCAGGAACAGTTCAAAGCCAGACAGCGCCAACGAAGAAATCTCCCTTAGCTTCTTTCTCCGAAGATTGACGTTTCTCCCTTCTCCATATTTTAACCACTTTCAGATGCCTTGACACTGTAATTTTGAGCCTTAAGTACAGACTTAGGAACAACATCTTTCTGGCACTGTTGTCGGGGACTGAAGTTATGAAATCTTTTTCCCTGGGAAAACGACAATTGTTTTTCGTTGAAAGTGTTACCCTTTGATAGTGAACAAAGGGTACCCACCCTTTAAGGCTTTTTATCATTCACTTGGAGACTCCATAAAGAAATAAAGTGGCATTCGATTGAAGGAATACCAGACAAAACCCGGATGGTGAGAAGATTACGTCCATTACCGATCCTGAAAAAATTCTAAAGGCGAGAGGCTCTTTAAGGCCAACCGCTGCAGTTTACCAACTTGAAATCCCATCACTGAAGGCTGAGAGTCCTTCCAAACCCTCAACTTCACTCAGTCCTCRCGTTCCTTATCCTTCCTCACTAGACTTTCCTCTTCRCGAAGAAAATAAAGATTTCCTTTTTATTTTCCAAAACCCCCTGTATAACTCCCCACAAGCAATGATGGCAGCTGCTGGAGRAGGAGGTGGAGGGTTTATAGGAGGAGGTAGAGGGTTTATCGGAGGAGGAGGGGGAGGAGTCCCTCTMGGAGGAGGTGGAGGTTCCCCTCTAGGAGGAGGTGGAGGTCAAGGGCMTGCCCCCCCTCCYAGAGTTTTTGCGAAAGTCGCAGCCAGGTACACCCCATTAGTATTGCCCATCCCCCTACACAATATTCCAGAAAATTACATAAAAAATTTACCGAAATTCACCAGAGAGGGGGATCTGACAGTGGCCGAACATATTAATTTTTTCGACCAATTCGCCGATGTATTTGGTATCGAACAYGAGGATGTCTATTCAAGACTACCTGTCCAAACTTTTGAAGGTCAAGTCCGAACTTGGTTTCGGAGCCTACCCGCAGCCTCTATACTGTCATATGATGCTTTTGAAGATGCTTCCCTCAGACAATGGGGAGAGTGAAAAGACCATCTCTATTATCTAACCGAATTTGGGTCTTTGAAGAAAAAGAACTCATAAATATTCATGGAATTCATCCAGAGATTCAATATACTGTACAATAAAATCCCAGCTGAAGTCAAACCATCTCAACCCGCGGCCAAAGTGACTTTCACTGGAGCTTTCGAGCCAGATTTCACACTACTTCTACGAGAGCGAAGGGGATCCACCTTAAACCATATGCAAGACGATGCGATAGAGATAGAATCTAATATGATGGCTTCGGGTAAACTTAAGGCTAGGGTAGAGACTCGAAACCGAGAGACCAAGAGCTTTAGAGAACAAGATGGCCCTTCAGGGTCCAATAGATCCTCAGATGATAGGGTGGATGATATGGCTAGAGTGATTAAAGAGTTGTCAAATAAAATAGCCCGAATGGAACTCGAATAGGCCAAGGCTGACTCTTATCCCAAAAAAGATTTCAAGAGAAATCAAAACCCTCCTAATCTACAAAGACAAATAAAAAAGGAAGATCAGAAAATACAAGCTCCCTTGAAGAATGAAAATTTTATAGGAGCTAACGATTTTCAAGACTTCGAGGATTCAGATAATGATGTCACAAACTTCGGTGATGACTGTAGTCAACCATATATGACTCGCGAAGACTATGAAAAGTCTCTAAATATGCCAAATCTATCAAATGAGAGTGAGGAGGGTGATCACACCGAGATCTGTGAATCTCAATCAGAAATTGAGATATTGATGGCTGATTTTCAACCAAAGTACAATCTAAGATCTAAGAATAAGCCCACCTCCATGACTCAACCCAAGAAAATCCTTCAAATAGGCCAAGCTTATGAGCCTCCTTCGGACGAGAACCCATTACCCAACAACAAAACTAGAAGAGTAAGCACTCAAGAGTCCGAGGTGGAAAAAGTTGGGGCTCAAACAAAGGAAACCGAACCCGTAAATAAAGCAACGTCTTTAACTAGGACCATGAATGATAAATCTGTCCAGACAAATAAGTTAGAAAGGAAGAATTTAGAAGTCTCAACCGAAGAAACAGACAAGGTAGGCGGAGCTTTTAGTTTTGAAAATGAGTTAAACAAAATTAAGATACCAATCCCTTTGGTGGAATTAGCGAAAAACCCCGTTTATCACAAACAAATTACCAAAATGATAGGTGTCTCTGAGATAGAAATCTAGTCCGATGTCATAAACTTGGAAGATGATAGACCTAACATCACTTTTGGTCCCCATTTTGAAGGGTCCAAAGACAACATCGCTCCCTTTTATATCACTCTGAATGTATATGATCAGTTGCTGCATAATTGTATGTTAGACTCTGGAGCTTCCCATAATGTTATGCCCAAGATTATAATGGAGAAGATGGATCTCCAGATCACAAGACCTTATGGAAATCTGTACTCTTTTGATTCGAGGAAGGTTAAATGCATGGGGAATATAAAGGATCTGGTAGTCCCCCTGGCACAGGTCCCGGCTAAGAGTATCTTGATGGATGTGGTTATCGCAGATATTCCCCCTAAGTATGGCATGCTGTTATCTAGGTCATGGAGAGCCAAGTTGGGGGGTTCTCTTTAGTTAGACATGACTTATGCCACAATCCCTGTGTTCAGTGGTCAGTTCACTCATTTATACAGAGAAACAAGATTAGCATATACGGTCAGTGACCCTCAAAACCCGCACAACTTCCCTATTTACATTGCAGACCAAGACCTGGGAAATTGCATCTTGTCGTTTGATGATGGTCTGGATGGTTTCATGGAGGAAATCGATACAAAGCAAGAAGAGTCAAACCCCATGACAGAAGAGCTGTGTAATACTGGTGTCTGGAAAATGTATTTTGACGGTGCTTCGTCTTCTGAAGGGGAAGGTGTTGGAGTACATTTGGTGGCACCTGAAGGTAAGTTCATTTTTCCTTTCTCCTATCATTTGCAGTGGGACATAGATTACACTAATAACATATGCGAGTATGAATCATTGATATTAGGATTAGAGGCTGCTAAAAAGCTAAATATAAAAAACTTGGAGGTATATGGTGATGCAGAATTAATAGTAAGACAAGTAAACCGACAGTACCTGGCCAGGCATCCCAGACTAAGAGCATATAGAAATTGTGCTTGGGATCTCATGGAAAATTTTTTCTCATCTGTGAATATTCATTTTATCCCTCGCGCAGAGAATCTACATGATGATGCATTGGCAAAGGCAGCTTCAACCTTCTCTCCTCCCACGACCTTCAAACTGAAGTATCACATTGAAATCAGATACAAACCCTCCATACCAGACAATATCCGACACTGGAAAGTCTTTGAAGATGACGAACAAATTGAGAAATTCCTTACAGTAGTAGGAAAATTCTCAGATACTCACGCTGACCAAGAAAATCAGAATGACTCTAGGTGGATCATGCAAGAAGGAGAGGAACCTGAAGTCTTCCAAGAAAAAATCGTGGATCATCGTATGCCGGTCCTTAAAAGCAATCAGATTCCCAAAGGATTGATTCCTTTGGAAATACTTTTTGATCAAAACGATGTACCTGTAAAGTCCACTTTGCAGCCCCAACCAAAAGAAGTGGAGGACTGTGATATAGGAACCGGAAAAAAACCTCAGATGGTAAAAATATCGATGTTCCTCCCTCCCAAAGCGAAGGTTAAGTATAAAGACTTACTCAGTAAATATAAAGATGTTTTCACCTAGTCCTATGATGAATTGAAAACGTATGACACTTCCATTATTGATCACAAGATACCTTTGAAGCCTGGGGTCAAACCGTTTAGGCAAAAGCTTAGGCAAATTAACCCCATTTTGTTACCTGTGATAGAAAAGGATGTTAAAAAACTCTTGGACGCAAAAATTATCGTACCTCTGAGATAATCGGATTGGGTAGCTAACCTATTCCCGGTCAGGAAAAAGAATGGGGAAATTAGACTGTGTGTGGATTTCCGAAACTTAAACAAGTCGTCTCTCAAAGAGAACTACCTGCTGCCCAAGATGGACCATGTTTTAGAAAAGGTTGTTGGAGCTAATTGAATGTCTATGATAGATAGTTTCTCTGGTTATAATCAGATCGCTATGAATGAACAAGACAGGGAAAAAACTACTTTCACCACACCCTGGGGTACTTTCATGTATGATAAAATGCCTTTTGGTTTGATGAATGCAGGGGCCACTTTCCAGCGAGATATGGACATCACCTTCGTGGGAGAAAAGGACAAGTTTTTAGTTATTTACCTCGACGATATGATGGTTTTCTCTAAAACTGACGAAGAACATCTGATGCATCTAAAACAGACTTTCGAAAAGTGCTGCAGGTTTGGCCTATCCCTGAACCCAAAGAAATCACATTTCGCTATGCGAGAAGGGTAAGCTTCTGGGCCATGTCGTATCTAAGGAAGGAATCACGATTGATCCTAAGAGGATTGAAGCGATAGATACTATCACTATCCCGAGAAATATAAAAGAAATTCAATCATTCTTAGGAAAGATAAATTTTCTACGAAGGTTCATTCCCAATTTCGCTGAGATTGTCAAACTGATTATAGGAATGTTGAAGAAGGATAGCGGGGTAAATTGGACCACCGAGGCTAGGGCATCGTTCACGCATATTAAAAARGTTATAAGTGAGGTACCTGTGTTAGCAAGTTCGAATTATCTGAAACATTTTCTCATCTTCTCTTTTGCTTCKGAACATACCGTCGCCACAGTGCTCTTGCAGAAAAATGAAGAGGGGTTCGAACAACCGATAGCRTTTTTTAGCAAAAGCCTCAAAGATGCAGAACTGAAATATGACATAATAGAAAAATAAGCATACACAATGGTAAAATCATTGAAAGCATTTAGAACCTATGTGCTACATTAAAAAATAATCGTGTATGTGCCTACCAGTTATGTAAAATACATATTGGTACAGTCGRACAGTGATAGAAAAAGAGGGCGATGGCTCGCTAAAATACAAGAATTCAATCTGGAGGTCAAGCTGACTAAATTGATAAAGGGGCAGGGTCTGGCCAAAATCTTGGCTGAGTCGAATCTTAGAGCTCTGGATATTAATTGCCTGCAAGAAGAAGATGAAGACACACACCTGCACGAGCTAGATGACCAAACAGATCCAAGTAAGGTCGAGGAAAAGTTCATATCGTCAGGCTGGTATAAAGACATAGTGTTCTACTTGTTAAACCTGAAATGCCCAAATGGACTATCACCAGCCAAATGCAGAACTTTAAAACTCCACACTGTAAAATATTGCATCGTCAAAAATCAGCTATACTGGAAGGATCCACTCGGGTTCCTGCTAGTCTGTTTGGTTGAGTCAGAAACTCCACGGGTTATAGGAAAATTTCATGGAGTTTGTGGAGGACACCATGCATGGAGAGCCACAGCCTATAAGATTTTGAGGGCCAGATACTATTGACCGAAACTATTTTCATACGTCAATGCTAAAGTACGTGCGTGAAACCCTTGTCAAATATTTGCTGGTAAACAGAGACTCCCTGCACTACCACTCCTTCCAGTCAAAGCTGAAGCTCCATTTCAACAATGGGGTCTAGACTTCATAGGGGAAATTAATCCTCATTCCAGTGCTCAACATAAATGGATCTTAACAGCTACGGATTATTTTACTAAGTGGGTGGAAGCCATTCCAACCAAAAGGACAACAGACTCAGTGGTGATCGATTTCTTGGAAGACAATATCTTGTCAAGATTCGGGTGTCCCCGAAAGATAGTTATCGATAATGTTCAGGCCTTTAAATCTATGGCTATGATCAGCTTCTGTCAGAAGTATAATATCGTTCTCGGCCATTCCACTGCATATTACCCCCAGGGGAACAGATTGGCTGAATCATCTAACAAGAGCCTGGTGAACATAATCAAGAAAGTACTGGATGAAAATAAAAGGTCTTGGCATGTGCACTTGAAATACGCATTATGGGCAAACCGCATCAGCACTAAAAGGTCTATCGACATTTTGCCGTTTCAAATGGTCTATGGGATAGAGGCGGTCCTACCTATAAACCTAGCGCTGCCAGTGATGAAGCTATGGCAGGATCAAAATGAAAAACCCAATCATGTAACCAAGAGAATTAACCAGTTGATCGAGGTTCAACAGCATAGAGTTGAATTCGATGAAAAAATGTAGAAGTACCAGGATGAGATGAAAGCATTGTTCGATCTCAAGGAAAAAGATAGGAAATTCCTTCCAGGTGACTTAGTACTAATATGGGATGCAAGAAAGGAGGAAGCCACGAAGCATGGTAAATTTGACCACCTCTGGTATGGACCATTCAGGATCTCGGCTCCAGAAGGGAAAAATCCCTTCCTGTTGGAAAACATCGATGGAGAAGTCCTCTGCGCCCCTGTCAACGTGCGATATCTGAAACATTACATGACATAACAGTCGCCATTTTTCCGTATATATATATATATATAATAATAATAATAATAATAAAATAAAATTTGTGTACATACATGCATTTTTATTTAAAAAATTACCCTTTTGGCTTTCTGTTTTCTTCTGTTCATAATTTTTAGACATATTTCGAATAAAGTTCGTATTTGCTTTTTTACAGGATTCCAGCTACTTGCAAAGCTAGCGGGAAGAGTAATTCACAAAGTAGTGTCAGAAATAAGTCGGCATGAAATAGGTGATACCTAAAAGTAGCTTCATAGTGCACAAAGAAATTGAAAAGAAAAGGTAAAGGTGGGCTTTCTCAATACACATGTTATGAAAGACTGTCAAAGTAAACCAAGGTAACGTCATTCAAACTACAATATCGGCTAAATTGTTAGATAATAGGATTATCCCTTGGCTTGATAACCTTTGTTTTAAAATAATTTGAATGATACACTAAATCTAAAAGCAGTCAGTCAAAAATAACTGTCCCCAAAGATATCTACAAGAGCGAGTCTTGAACTGTTTTGACCTTCTGTATTTTCAATCAATGAATTGCTGCCTCGTATCCTGCCTGTTTTTGGGTCTAACTTTTGACAAGCTTCCATCTTTTCATTTCATTACGAAGGAATAAAAGTTTTCGTTTTAGCCTCTTGAGTCTCAAAACAAATTGTGGAAAGAAAGTAGGTCTCCACAACTACTTGATCCCCTGCTAAGAGAAGGAACGTTTAGAGCGATCCTAACTTTCCTAGGTTTTTCAACAGCATCGGAAGAATCAAAGCTTGCTCAAATGGGATGCCCCTTAAAAAATTATTTTCCTTGTCTCCCTAAGAACGAAGGTGTTGTGAGGGTCAAGGGAAGATTGGTACCGAGTAATCAAAGTAAGTTGACAGACCTCTGATTCAAAATATTACATAGATATCAGCCCTGATACAAACTGATTGCCCCCTTCTTCACGCTCAAAAAATAAATTATAAGGCAGGTGGTGAAAGGAAATTCATAAATGATTACCCCCACCTAGTCCAGGAAGACAATGAAAGGAAATTTAGAAATGATTTCCCTCGTCTTAGCATTTAAATTCATAAATAATTTCCAAAGTGGTGAAAGGAAATTCAGTAAAAGGGGCCAGATAACTTCACCGGGGTACTGAACAGGCTCGCTGGCAATGAAGCAATGTCTGAGATATCTGTAACGCTGTTATACATGAATATCACTCTACTCTGGTAACCAATGCTTCCTAAAAACCTGATCCACATCCCAACTTCAGACGAGACTTCCCGATTAAAAAATATATAATCTCATTCTTTTGATGCAAGCCAAGAGCCACATGATTTGTTGAGTCTCTTAGGGTCATTTCGACTGTCTTAAAACATACCCAAAGTTAGTAGTGGGAAAGGGAAAATTGTGAAAGGGACTACAACTGTGTTTGAAAAGAGTATCTGATTTTGAAAAACTTCTCGAGATAAAGAACGGATTCTTTTCACCCCTTCGATCCTTTTTCCTCGGAATTTTTCCGCCGGATTGAGATTTTGATTCCATTTACCCAATATTGGCACGTGGTCTACTATTCTTCCCGCCTCATAGGAAGGCGGGATCCCTAGTTGGAGCCTATGTTGGAGCCACCCTTGTTCTTTAACCCGTCACAATTTTCATTTTTGATACTTGAAATCTAAAGATGGTCTTATTTTCCCCCCGAGATTTTGAAAACTCTGCAACCTTGTCATGTAAGCAGCGATGATTTTCTACTCTCGAAACAAGTCCACTTTCGTGAGAATGTTCACTCTTTTTATTTTACTTCGAGATCTCGCAAGTTGGATACTACAATCCATGAGTTCACATGTCCCGAGTCACGAAATGGTGAAGTCGTTTTAAATTTTCACTCAAGACAGTAACCAAGGTAAAATCTTTTAACTCATGATTAGACGTCGTCGGGGTTTTGTGCCTCGGCGTTCACCAAGTCTGAATTTTTATTTTTACAGCCCCGAGAGCTGAGAACACGAAGTCGTTTCTAGATAACCCATGTCAAGGATCAAAGGAAAAAAGATAACTATGGTAAATGTAGTTCTCGACATTTCTCCACTCGGCACTAACTTTTTCAAAAGTCACAGCATCTAAACCCCAACTCACGAAGGCACGATGTAATTATAACATGATTAATTAATCACTTAATCCAAGATTTTCTTCCCCTTAATTGAGTCTTAATTATCGCCATCTCGCGGTTTCGCGACTTGGCATACTAATCTCCCAGAAACTTGTCTTCGAGGTTCCAAGTTGTGATATGGCGAATAAAATGATTATAAAATTAATTATGCCCCAAATCGTGATTACCGTTAATTAATCCAAAGTCGGTCCTCGCGATCTCATGAGTTGGAGACTCAAAGTGTTAAAAGGAAATCCACGATGTAACAAACAGCGAGAAATTGATTAACGTTGGTAAGATTTGATTTATTAAGCTAAAACAAGATATATCCCGCACCTCGTGGCTTGCACGTTTCTCGAGGTAGCCATTTCTCTCCATACTTCGACTGACTGTCAAACCGCCAGAAATTTATGACATTTATGGAGAAATAGGGTAAATCTACGCATGTAAGATTGAATTTTACGCAATAAATTTATTTCTAATTACGATTTGACAGGCTTATTTTGAAGAGTACCGAGTTTTCAATTATATATAAGAGTTTCATTTCATTATAACAAACGCATTTTCATAAGCATGCAGAGATCATCAATTCTGAGTAAACCAATTTCTGCATGTATACGCAGTTCTATCGTAGAAGAGCTAAAACGCAAGTTTCAGCTATGGCTTCGTGGAAAGCAGCAAAGGCGAATGTCGAGGTCGCAGGACAAGGCTCAGACAATGTCTCCGATACTTCACCCCGAAGTGTCGACTCGGTCCCTGACTGGTCATTTGTGTCAAATGTTCTGCAATCAGAATTGGTAGATTATTCATACGACTCCGACGACAACGAAAGGGATGATCTAAACACCAAGTACAAGATAGTCGTCCAATCCGGAATGCACACAGTAGCAACCAGGCCACGGTTGCTTCCATATTATGACATGATCTGATGGGATTGGATCATGTAGACATACCTACCAGGACTATCATGAATGGGGCAGCGAGTCACTGTTGGGACTTTTAGGCCCGAGTATCTACAAACTATGTATAAGCTACCCACGACGTCTGAGCATACATATGGCACTGAGTTCCAGGAGGAATTCAAGGAGAAGGAGTGAATCTAGTATGACAAAACCATGCCCATTTTGATAAAGGATTGGGTTTCGCGCACTGCAAAATTCAGAGCCAATGACCAGGGCATTTATTCAATCGCTTCGTTGGAACCACAGTATAAATACATGGCCGTGATGACATGTCGGCTATATGGGAGAGAGAACACATCACATTTTTTCCTTATGTGGGTGCCTCTGATGTTTTGGGTCGCAGAAGGTTGCTCGTTTAATTGGGCAAAGATGCTTTCGGATAGTTTGGCCAACCGGGTCACAGAGTATTTAGAATAGAAGGAAAATGGGAGGTCTTCCTCATTCTTCATGTCCGCATATATCATGGACGCAATATGTTCCATGACACCCTTTCCATTGATGAGCTGGGGTTGGACTCCGGCCGACAACAGACCCATACATGTATATCACGAAAAGCTATGGGAAAATAAAGCAGAAAGTTTCGCATACAAAATTTTCAACTGGGTGATGGTGCCCCTGCATATCGCCATTTTTGGTCACCCGCCACCTCGTATCTCGGACAACATTGCAACCAATCTGAGTGGCATAGCAGAATGGTATGTGGAGGTAGAGTTCTCGTATTTCAGAGTTTTCGGGGCTTCTGTTCCCCCACATGCGCTGTCATTGTTCATTCTCGACAAGCTGGCTTGTCGCGAGGTCGCCCGACAAATAGTAATTGGCGGGGTGATTAAAGAACTAAAAGGGTACTCAAAGAAGGTATGGTCGTCTTTTCCCATTCAGCTGAATTCTTATTCTTTATTAGATTTAGGGCATGCCAAAGCTGAGGCTACATCCCTAGAAGACCTGAATTTGGTCTACATCGAGTATAAGAAACATGATCCACAGAGGGTTGTGAGCAACCATTTAGCTAATTGTGGGCTCAAGAGATTTGAGCACGAGAATCCACCCTCGGATGACGTTTTTCGAGGGGCGAGGTCTTATGAAGAGGTTCTAGCCAGGATCCAATCCTTGGCACTTGAAGACACAGCCGCTGTATTGAAATTCCAGGAACATAGACGAAGTGGTCTACCCGCTATGTTGCGAGGTGGGAGTCTGGATGTTTCCGAGATGAAACAGAAGGATGCTGAAGGTTCTAAAGACGTAACTCCTGACCCTGGAAAACAATGGGACGAAGAGGGACAAATGAAGAATCCCGAAGCAGAGGTAAAGACTACAGACCTGCCAAAGAAACAGATGCCAGAGACCGAGATAAAGACTCCAGAACCACCCAAAAGGCCGAGTCTTGTCGATACTCCAGGAAAGTCTGCAAAACAAATTGGAGAACCCATCACTTCTGTCATCTCCTTGCAGTCGGCGCAGGGAAATATCGAAGAAGTATGGATATTCAATGAGGATCTGAGGCCCATAAGAGCAGAAGAACTACCTCCGAACGAGGTCTTTTTTGATAAAAAGAGGAAAGCGGTAGTAAAAAGGGAGTTCTACCAAGAGGGAGAGTTGACTGCTAAGAAGTACAAAGTTATGACCGACGAAAAGAATAAAAAGAATGAGCAATTCGCCACCGAGATCACAGGGACGCTAGGAGCGTATGCATCGGCAAATAAATTTTCAGTTGGACTTTTGAAGAACCAACTAAAAAGGAAGAATCGCCTAATCCGGACTCTCGAAGCCAGATTGGCCACAGCCATGGAGAATGCTAAAGGTCAGGCTAGTGCGAAAATGGAACAGGCCAGATTGGCCGACAAAAATGAAATAGAGGCACTCAGAGTTAAGCTTGAGCAAGAACAGTTGGTGGTCCGAGATGGTCGGACGCAGACGAGCCAACAGAGGATTTTGATTGAACAATTGCAGGCTTGGGAAGAAATAGCCGAGAGAAAAATGATAGACATCGGGATATTTAAATCCTGAGCGATCGAGATTCGGAGAAGAATCTCTTTTGCACAACAGAATTTGCTCGCCAAAGTGGGAGCGATCCAGGAAAACTGTTTGTTGGTCCATCAAGTTTTCGAGAACTTGTCAGTCAGAGAAAGGGATGCAGGAGCAGCTCGGGTCGCCTTCCAGGAGGTGGTGATAGCCACTAACAACTAGATTTCGTCAGGTACTCCCATGTTCACCATTTCAAAGCAAACCCGAGGAAATATTCTGCTGAAGGATTGGGAGCACAACATTGCCATGGGCAAGGAGCAAGCCCAAAAAATAACCAATTCCCTCGAAGAAGCCTTTAATTCTATATATGGCGAGCTACTGGGCATTAACAGTGGAGGCAATGCCGAAGCGTTGATGAAAATGAATGTGGAACAAATCTCACTTGGTCTGAAAGATAAGGAAGAAAGAGATTCGGCTGATATCTCTCAGATAAATATAGTAAATATTGTCCAAGTTGATGAATAAATGATCAAACCCAACGCACACATAAGTGCCCTCGACATCATCAACGCATAGATGGAGGACAAGCTGTAGCAGTTAGTCCGAGAATTTTACTTCGTCGAGGCCAGCTGTCAAGCGAAACCATCACGGCTCATATCCCAGCTAGTGGAAAGATGTATCACCTGCACCGAGTCCGCGCGACGACAAACACCTGGCACCAATTGAAGACAAAGAAGGAGAAATGGAGCGATTTCCATCTCCTCTGTCATAACTGAAATTTTGCGACTATTGAGATTCTACCTGCTTTGTAAAAATTGTATAAATATACCCCAGAAAGAAATAAACGAGGCTGGACCGTTTTGTGTCATTTGTAATAGAGATTTACAGTGAGAGTTAATAGAAGCAGATCTGGAGATTCTCAATTCCGTCACTACTGTATTACAAGTTTGCTTCCTTGTTTCTCATTTTCCATTTCAATTCATATTCATAATTGATGTGCTTCGTTATAATTTAGTACGACCACTACTATAACGGATGAATTTGGGTTTTCTGTAAATTGTTTATTGTCTTTCCTCTGCACCAACTATCAGTTGTGTAAGACCAATCTGCATTTTCAGAATTCTACATATATTCTTTGTTACATTCGTTATTTTCTTACATATTTTCCTCTCTCGTTTATGTCGTGAGATTTTCCCCTGGTAGGAACCTTACACTGTAAACGGCTCAATGTTTTTCTCACATCTCACACCTTTTATTAAAATATAATACAGTTACGGGAATGAGCCTTAGATTTGCATCCCTATTTTATTTCTACAACTGTAATTTCTCTTTCATAAGACCAAACTGAGACAGCACTTAACCTTTCTTAAAGTCTTTCCTACCCTTACTGTTCCCCCATGACATTTCCTGTACCAACTCAACCTAACGTTGAACTCAGACTATCGAATCAAACGCACATTGCCTTGAATCTCTTCGACTTCATTCTTAAAACGAAAACTAACCGGGCCGAACTTGAACAATCATGGACAACCATTGAACGAGACATAACTACCCAGGAACAGTTCGAAGCCAGACAGTGCCAACAAAGAAATATCCCTTAGTTTCTTTCTCCGAATATTGACGTTTCTCCCTTCTCCATCTCTTAACCACTTTCAGATGCCTTGACACTATACTTTTGAGCCTTAAGTACAGACTCAGGAACAAGATGGGGAATGACAGGCTATAGGTTGTTAGTGTGAGTTGGCCCTGGAATAAAATCCTTCATATTGATTCGTGCAACCTTCCTGTTGTCCTAGCATAGCCTAGGAATCCCTTTCCTAGTGGAGTTTAGTCTATGATCGGGTTGTTTTGATGGGTGAAATTGACCGCTCGTCAATTGGAAGAGTGAATCCAGTCCGGGGTTGTCTAATTAACCCAAGTCGTTTGGATTGACTCACTCTGATGGGTTTAATGGCTCCGTTGGCCAATCTAAAGTCCCAATGGGAGTGAAAAATAACTAAAAGAAATGCAATAACTTACTAAATAATAATCACTGAAATATATATGTACATCTATATATATATATACAGTTTATCTAAATAATATTTATTTAGGTAGTTCTATTTGTCATATATACAATATGTATAAATCACGAGTTTTAATATGAACTCATAAAAATCGAATGTAAAATGGTTCTTTTAATGACAACAATAAAGAAAGCAAAAGTACTATTTGTTTTTGGTTTGTATGCATTCATAAAATCAAATATTAAACTACTTAATCAAACAGAAACGTATAGATAGTGAAAATTATACTATATATAAAAACTTCTATAATAAGCAAGAAAATGAAATAAAAGAACAAACTAACCTATTAATGCATCCAATGTCTATACAAAAGAGAATATCCAACCACCTTATCTGAGAAGTAAACCTACAATGAATCTCAAGATTGCTCCGAATAAATGCGAAACAATATGCTGGAAACTGAGTTTTGATAACAGAACATATAATGGAGACATTCATAGTGATCTTATGATTTACAGTAACTACAGTGAGATAAATCTTCTTGTAAGAACTTGTATTTAAACATTCAACGGAAAATTAGAGACAAATCTCGTAATTTGAATTGAATGGATGATCACCCTATATTGTATCTGAAACATGACATATGGACAACATGTAAAAATGAATTATTTCAACTCATAATAAGTAATGAAGACAAAAGAAATCACCATCTATTATCACATCAAAACAAACATAACTTAAACTAAAACATCATACACAAAAGATAAAGCTCTAATATGCATTTTGTTCCATTCAAGTCTGTGTGTAATTGTCCATACTCCAACCCCAGGCCAAGATGCCTGTGATTACAAAATGATAGGTTTATAAAAGCTTCAGAAAAGATAACTATTTATGTTCCTGAGATCAAATATTTGTTTCAAAATTAAAGGGGGATGCAACCACCTTAATCCTACTAAATCCTCCAAAACTAACAACAGTTCATTTATGTTCATTCAAAATACATCATAGATATGACTAGAAGGTCTCAAGAGTGCCTTAGATCAATTTTTAAATCATGGACCCGTGAATATCCTGAAAGAAAAGGAAAATAGAAAGATTTCAAATATATTTCCTGTCATTAATTTACACAATTCGAATTAACATAACTGGCTACAGAATCTTTCAATTCTGTAGCTAGTTATTTTAGTAAATGAAATCTCATTTTATTTAATGAATAAAACAAACTAATTTAATGATGAAATATAGTTTATTCAAAAGAACAAATAATCTAACTTAAGAATGAAAACAAACATGCTATTAATTTAAGAGATCATACCTCTAACCATGAAATCAAATCGTATCATGAAACCTTGTAATTTACAATGGATGTAGCAGCCTCAACGTTTTTAAATATCACATGACCTGTGGTCTTCATATGTTTTTCTTTTCCTTGGATAACAGAATCAAGCCTTTGGTTTTTGCTTGTTAAACCATCAATCTGATCTTTTAAAGCCTTAACGCGTGACTGTAGAAATGGGATATCAGTATAATATCTATCAATCCATGATATACAGACCTCACACTTTGACTGTGTGGCGGTTGAATTAGAACAAATAAGATTGTGGACCGAAGCACCCTCCATACGGATAATTGATTCATTTCAAAGCTTGACACCAGGAAACTCTGGATTGTCTTTCAAATAGGGAGGAAATTTATCGACAAAGTTATATGGTCGATCAGGGTGTGGCTTGAATGACAAAGGGTCTTCCTCTACAAGGAATTTGTCGATTTCAGAGTCAGAACTCTCATTAACCTCGATCTTGCTGATCACATTTGCATGAGAATTTGTCTTATTACAAAGACTCTGCCATCTCAATCTCCCAGTGCTTTTGCTCTTAAAATTTGTATCCACACTTTTTTTAGATTTCTTCGCTGTAGGTTTCTTTAAGTTTTTAACATAGTCAGTAGGATGTATAAGCTTCTCACAGACCTGTTGAAAAACCTTTGAATCAATTAAGGGTTTGTTGTAGGGCGGAGAGACACAGGCTTGGATGGGTGAGAGGGGCATTGTAGGGTAGGTTAGGGTTTCTTCAACCATTGGCTTATCGACCTCATCAATATTTGGATTAGAGAAACCATTTCTCACTACAAACGAGTCCCAATTCTCACTCTACAATTCTAACTAATGCACAAGTAATATTTTAATTAGGCCGTGATGGAAGAGGCTAGAGTTGGCTCACTGCTTTTTATATCTTTTACCCATTTTATAAAGACTCTTCAGTAAGTAATACAGCATGTTCAAGGGAAAACTCATAAAAACCATAAGCAAGCACAAATGATAGAGAAATACCAAACTGAAACATCCCTCACAAGTGACAAACTGCTTTAACACAGCCAGTAAATCGTGCCACCGAGCTTTCAAGGCGGAAATGGGCATACGTTTTTCGCATCCCTTAATTTTCCGAGATGTAAACAGCAGGGTCCAAGGAACTTCTTCCACTTTTGCATTTTTAGACCACTTTTGACCGCTTGCTGGTAACCCTATGGCTTGACTCAGGAACTCCTCGGTAACCTCCAGTTGCACATCACCAACTTTCGCTCTACAACCATCAAAGGAGAAAGCGAATTCTTGGGCAACCTGTAAATTGAAACCCTGAAACTTCCTAATGAAAACGAGCCAGCAAATTCTCTCCAAATCTCCTCTAGCATCACGTATAAGAGCAGGGTTTGGATGCCATTTGGTTCAATTCTCATGACAGGATCCATACTGGATGGGAGGGTAATCAAACAAACACAACATACAGGGAGGGTTTGTGAAAACAAAATAGAGCCATAACCCTGAGCCCAACAATGAACGTTGTAAAGACTCATAGGATGGGATGGACATTTAATTGAAATGCATGCAAAGAAGGTTTGTGAAGCCCAAGGCCATCCTTAAAAATGATGGCAGTCTACAAATCGTATGCCACCTTTGCATTCAGTACGAGCTAGGACCCAAGAATTAAAATGAAAATAAGGGCACGCATCATGGGTTTGATCACCAAGTTTGGGTAAGTCAAAAATTGAAAAATCAAAGTTTTGTAAAAGAAACGTAGCCAAGAATCAAACCAAAACCATGCAAAAAATCAAATCGTGGGGGTCCTTTGTTCATAAAACCATCAACCTCTTAAGCATGCTTGGAATGGAAAGGATCGAAACAAAGAGAGTAACATCTTCATGGCAAGGAATCAAAATTCCATAATAAACTATATGAACAATTTTCCTTTAATGAAATTTTAAAACATAATGGTAATCATAGTCACAAGTTTTCATGCTTTCAGTCATGAAAACAAAGCTTGAATAGACAATAGGGAGAAGTGACAATTTACAACTATTGTTTCAGAAACTTCTCATGAAGAGTAATAAAATTTCATGAACCTAGTTAGGCAGCTATATAGATCATTTAATTGATATAGAAAAAATAACAATTATATGATTGCTGCCAACAATGGCAACATGTTGGGAGAAGAAGTTATCTCTGTAACACGAACGAGTTCAGGTTATAAAAATCTGAAAAAACTCGAATTGAAGAACAACTGAAAGGTTATTTGAACATCTTAAATAATCATGACACAGACTAGTTTCAGATAACTTTTGTTTTTAAAGAAATGAAAACTGGTGACAAACTTGGCAAAAGAAAGCCACGACATTTAAGTTAATGTCTCTAATACTGTTGACAGAGCCACTACTGCCAGTAGGCACTCATAGCCTTGACAGGGATGTCAATTAACCCACTTTGATGTCTATATCATGTCAAGAAATTTCATATCAGATTGAAGGACGCTTAGGGCCAAAACGGGATTCATATCTGAGAATTTTCTTTTACTTGACATTGCTTCGTTGCCAGCAGGCCTGTTCTTTGCCCCGGCGAAGTTGTCTTGGCATCATGCATGTATTTACCCGCTGCCAACAGACCTGTTCAGTGTCCGTACAGGTTTACAAACACTTCCCACAACTCTTTGAAGCATTATTCAAATTCTGGCATATTTTTTAAAGATATTCAACATAGCGGGGTGACGCTGAAAATTCCAGTTTTTAACACACTTTGATATATCACAAACCTTAAAATTTTTCATGCTTTCCTTCATCAAGATCCAAAAATAGTTCATTAATCAAACTAATTTTCAAGAACAGGGAGACATCGTTGAGTTGCTCTCTTAAAGAATAGGGACAACATAAAAAGATTTTTAAATATGGTCGTGAATACTTTCAAGTGCAGATTGAAACTGAGAAAATGCCTTTCAAACAAAAGTCATCTTTAACCAGGCTACAATTTTAGAGAAATACAACAAATAATGTTCTGACAACCTTTAGAAGCTATTTTCGAGGGGAAGTATTTTTTTTTCTTTATCTGAGCTAGCCCGTGGTGCAGGCATGTTTGTTTCAAAAAGAAAGACCGATAAATAGAAATGAAAACAAAAACAAACCAGTAAAGAAAAACAAGCAGCAAGGAAACCAAAACAGAAAATATTTACAAAAGGTGTATGGGAGAGTCGTCAAGTAAAATACTTTTTGAGAGCTTGGCCATTCACCGAGAAGGTGTCTAGCTGTCCCTCTAAATTCTGCAGGCGAAAGGAACTGGGACCTAGTTTTTCAGCAATTAAAAATGGTCCCAACCATAGGTTTTGAAACTTAGTATGTTCTCCTTTCCCCTCACGAGGTTTGTCCCACTTAAGGAAAAGATCGCCTACCTCAAAATTTCCATCAGAGACAGAATTGGAATCAAACTAGATTTTGACAATGAGTTGATGTTGATCCAATTTTCATTTTGCTTGAGCCCTTACTTCCTCTAACTTCAGCAAAGCATTAATCCGACTTTCCAAGGGAGGAAAATTTTATTCTTGCACCTTTTGTGATAACTGTAGAGATGGAAGAAGGACATACGGTGGAAGAATCACTTCCCTACCATAAGCGAGGAAAAAGGGGGAATTACCGACAACAGTTTTAGGAGTTACCCTATCAGCCCAGATTACATTAAATAGTGCATTATGCAAATTTTTATGATTTTTGGAGATCGTTCTCTTGTTGATATTGATCAGGTTTTTATCAGTTGATTCAGCCAAACCATTGCCTTGGGGGTAATAACTGGCAGAATACTTTAATTTTATTCCTTTTTCTAAAGAAAAATCACTCATTTCAAGAGACAAAAAATAGGAAGCATTATCAAATACTAGGCATTCAAGGATACCGAAACAAGTGATAATATTTGCATTTGGGAAGGATATTACCTGGCTGGTGTTTACCACTTTTAATGGGTCAGCCTTAGACCATCTGGTGAAATAATCTATGGCTGTTATGATGTATTTTGCTGCTGAGAGGAGGCCAGATTGATTGGGCTTATAATATCAAGGCCCCACTGCTGAAAAGGGGAGTCTACTGAAACAAGTTGTACCGGGAATGATGACTTCTGTACTCACCCAGATGCCTTTTGACAGAACACACACTTGCGACATAAGGCATGGGAATATTTGAAAAGAGTAGGCCAGTAATAACCTACTCTTAATACTTTGTGGGCAGTGGTGTCTCCACCGAAATGCCCACCAGCTTCCCTTGCATGTAATTCCAATAAGACATTTTATGCTTCATCTTTTCCAAGACAGCGCATAAGTATTCCAGCTGAAAATACTGTTTACCAGCTGAAAAGAAGCAGACTTTAATCTCAGTGCTCTCCTCTTTTTTGGATCAAGGTATCAGGGAGCTGATCCGTGTATTAGATAAAAAATGATGTCATCATACCAAGGAATAGTAAGGTTTTGTGCACAGAAGATTTGATTTTGATTATGTTGGTCCTGAAGTGAAATATCAGTTTCATTTTGGTGTCCTATAGCTGAATCAAAAACCAATTTACATAAACCTTGGCCTCTAACAATTCATCTTGGAGTAATTTCTATGTCATATTCTTGTAAGGATGTGACCCAATTTGCCCTTTTTTCACCCAGTTCTTTCTATACTAACAAATTTCTGACAGCAGGGTAAGGGACAATGATTTTCATTCTAGATTTCAGTAGATAAGATTGAAAGTATTTTACCACTTTAAAAACAACATAGACCTGTTGATATACTGCTGGGTAATTAAGTTATGCCCCCTTAAAGGCTGAACTCATAAATGCAATTGGGGCTTCATTGTTTTCAACATTCTTTTTGGTTAGGATAGCAGCATAAGACCGATCAGAGGCAAACGTGTAGAGGCTGAAGTCTTGCGAAAAACAAGGGCTCATTAGAGAAGGAGCGTCTACTATAGCCTTTTTTATTGAGTCAAAATCCTAACTTTCTAAAGGTCCCCAATGGTACTGTACATCCTTTTTTATTAAATTTTGTAATGGTCTAACCATTTCTGAAAAGCTGGGGACGAACCTCCTAACAAAGTTTATCTGACGTAAGAAAGATTGCATGGAATTTTTGGAAGAGGGAGGGGGTAGTTTTGAAATGACTTGGGTCCTTTCGGGGTCAATAATCATCCCTTCATTTGATACATTGAATCCGAGGAGCTTACCTTCTTCTACTGCAAAGACAAATTTTTTAGGATTTAAAGAAATACTGTACTTACGACGTCACTGTAGAACAGATCTTAGATGAGCTAAATGATCTCCTTTATTTTTTGAGAAGACAGTGACATCATTTAGATAAACTACTATAGATTGATTAATTAAGCCATGGAAAGCGATATCCATCGCTCTCTGAAAGGTGGCACCGACATTTATGAGCCCAAAGGGCATCTTCCTATAAGCATAGGTACCCCATAGAGTACGAAAAGTGGTTTTGAGCTAGTCTGGGGGAGACATAAGGACTTGGTTATACCCTGAAAAACCATCCAGCAATGATAATCTTTTAGAACCAAATACTTGTTGAAGGATTTGTTCCATGGGAGGAACAGGGTAGTTGTCTTTATCAGACACTCGGTTTAAATTTCAAAAATCGACACATAGTCGGACTTCACCACTCTTCTTCCTTACAGGGACAAGATTAGAGACCCACTGGGTATGTCTTACTAGGAATATTATTTTAGCATTCAAAGGTTTGTTTAGTTCTTTCTTGACTATCAGCTCAAGTTTTGGGTGCATCTTTCTTAATTTTTGTTGAAAATGTTGGGTTTGGGGTTTCATGGGGATAATGTGTTGTATGATGTTAGGATCAAAGGTTTTTAAATCGTTGTACATCCAAGAAAAGACATATTTAAATTCCTTAAAAAACTTAATAAATGTTTTCTTTTCTTGCTCAGAACATCCCAACCCCAAATTGATGCACTGTGGGTTATCTTTAGTTCCTAGATTTACTTTTTCATGTGTCAAGGAAGAACTATTCGTTTTACAATTCACTGATTTTCTGAATTTATCATGAAGATCATAAAAATTTTCTAATCTAACCACAGATTTTGGGATAGAG
This sequence comes from Picea mariana, assembly GCA_032191745.1. Classification (NCBI taxonomy): domain Eukaryota; kingdom Viridiplantae; phylum Streptophyta; class Pinopsida; order Pinales; family Pinaceae; genus Picea; species Picea mariana. The sequence continues at coordinate 166,747 of JASDQU010370588.1, read as the reverse complement.
TTTACCATATCCGATGTAGACTCTGGGGATCTTGGATCTGGTATTACCGTAAAATCGTGAAGGTTTTCATCATGGGTACCTTCATCGATAACTACTCCTTGGAAAGTCTCTTCCATATGCAGAAAACTGATGATCTGTTGATCATCACCGAAGACTCTCCAATTTGTGATGTTGTCCAGGATGGATGGTCTGAACAACAACTTGACAGAAAACTCATTCGAAGAAAGGCATTCTGTAGGAAAAAGTTTTGAGGTGACATTAGCTAACAGATCGGCCTCAGAATTATTCAATCTGGGAATAGAATTAATGTTATGTAGAAAATGTGTTCATTAAATTACATACCTCAGTCTGATAGCTTTTCAGGTGTGGAGATAAACAATGGATATAATTTTTTACTTGTCTAACCACAATTTCTGAATCACCAAAGATAGTCAAATTCTGAATCCTCAAATCTAGTGCTTTTTTGAGACCTTGCAGGAGTGCCTTGTATTCGGCTATATTGTTTGTGCATTCAAATTCTAACTAGAAAGTGATCAAAGTTTTGTTACCTGCTAGATCAATGAGCATGCACCCTACACCAGCTCCTTCCTTGGATTTAGATCCATCGAAGTAAAGAGACCAGATTTGATTTTCGTCAGGTGCATGTGACCACTGGGAGAAGGCTGTTGATTGTGTGCATGTCATAATTTCAGACTGTTGTTCCGGGTCAGTAATGGTAGAAGTTTCAACCATGAAATTTTTGAAAAAAGTGTCCATCCCCTGTATTTCAGGTGAATTGGCGGAAGCAGTGAATGGTTCATTAGGATCATTTAAATTGGTTACTGTGAACTTAAGATAATGCTTACGATTTACCTTGATTCTGTTAGGATTTCCATTCTCGGGCAACCACAAGTGAGAGCAATCCGTTGCAAAACAACCATGTAGTTGTTCGGACCATTCCCTACTAAAAAACAAGCCATATACTTCAGGGATATCAATGACAATAATATCAATAACTTGATGCACTTTAGGATTAGATGATAATCTGATAAGCACATTTTTTAATTCACCTATTACTTTAACACTAGTTCGATCGTTAAGAACCAAATATCAATATAGCATAGAAAAACCTTAGAAAAAGTACTCAACGCCTTGAAAAAGAGATAATTTCAGATAATAAGCCTCTTTGAGGGGGCAACCTCTTTTTACCCCACTTAAATGTTCAAGTACAAGATGATTCAAAATGAAAATGTCTCCTTGATATATATAGGAGACTAGGAGGTATAATTACAACTAATGGCCTAAAGATGACATAAATAAAATAACATTACTAAAATAATATGCCCCAATTAAGGGGTAATGAGCCAATATTGGGGCTTAACATGCACCTCCCCTTGAGACAAGTGTTGTCCGCAATGCTTGAGTAACTCTGGATGCTTCTGTATAAAATACTTATCTTCCCAACTGGAATCTTCAGCCGGTAGTTTCCTCCATTTAATGAGATACTCTGAAATGGATCTATTCTTCAGCTGGTGAATTCTTGTGTCAGTGATGGCTTCAGGCTCCAATATGATTTTTCCTTCCTCGTCAAGTTCTAGCAATATAGTTTGAACTGAGATCTTGTCACATATAACCTTCTTTAAGCATGAAACATGGAAAACTGGGTGTACTCGTGAAGATGCAGGCAGCTCCAATCTGTATGCCATAGTACCAATCTTTTGCAACACCTTATAAGGGCCATAGTACTTTGGTGATAATTTATTATCCTTCTTGAATTGCTTGAAGGACATCTATTTGTATGGTTGTAGTCTTAAAAATACCCAATACCCTACTTCAAAACTTCTTTCACTACGATGTTGATCTGCTTGTTGTTTCATGTGATTCTGTGCCATGGTTAGGTTGTCCTTTAAGATTTGGAGAACTTGTTGTTTATTCTCGATGTGATCTTCCACTGCTTGAATGTAACACCCTGTTTCCCCCAGATTGTAAATATAACTGAACTGGCCAAGGAGTATGGCAAAACTCATAAGTATGAATATGTGATGTAAATGGACCTGCAGGAAGACGTCAATGAATGTAAATAACAGTTTGAATTTATTGCAGAACTGCTGAGAGGGAATGTGCGGAAAAGAGACCATGATGGTGGTGGAGGGCACCTGGAAAAGGGGGCGTTAACTTCCACCAAGAATTAAATACCGTATTTGGACTCCACTGGCCCGGAGAACCAAAAGCAGCTCGCTAGCCCTTAAATTAATGCCTTGCAGGCCGGTAGGTTGATGGCTTGATGAGGGATGGGGAGGTGAATCGCCTATCCGTAGAGCCATCATGACTGACCAGCGTGAGGGTAATCATGCCACACACAACCTCGTGAGAGGATAAGGCATATGGCAGAAGCGATTGAAGGGGGCAGACATGAGGGGAACTCTGGAAGTTCTATGCAGAGTGAGTGACCGCAGAGAGGAGGGGATTGCAACCTTCGCTCCTGGGCACTGGCAGAAAGAGAGACGCAGGTCTCAGGACATCGTGGTCTCAGCTCGGGGGTGGCTAGTGGTAAATCCATTAGGAGTCACTACACCTACGGTTGGGTGGAAACGAGCACCCCTCTCAACAGTTGCTTCCATTGCTGAAGTATTTCTGATAAGTGTTTTGCTCATATT